>OZ026602.1:29265176-29270176 GCA_964020085.1 Micromussa lordhowensis | reverse complement strand
TATATCAAGTTCCAAGTCTTCGCACACGCGCTGTAGCATAGGCAGCTTCAGGTTCTTTAGAGTCCCTTCCATCGCCATGGCGCAAAGATCGTACTGGTCGTACACCAAAGGATGCTGGAGGTGGATTGTTTCTACAGCTTTCTTTGCCCGACTAAAATTAATCTCCTCTTCAGATGCCTGAATATCCATGTTATCAGGGTCGCGTTGGCGCACTGCAGCATTTTGGCGAGAGAAAAAGGAAGCAACTTGCGAGGCGGCTAAAAATTCAGATGCTTGAAATAGGAAATAGACGCTTACCATCAGGGCCCCGGGTTCTGCGCATTTCCCGCGCAACCATTTCGGCGCCAAGCTTTCGGCCTGTAGTTTGACCTATTTGGAATTTTGCCTTAAGATATGATTTCTGCTTGTCACTGAATCGATAGGTCTTTTTGGCTGCCCTGAGAGCCCAACCCTCTTTCAAAACAACATGGGCCTCGTGGTGACCTGTCGTGGCTTCGAGTGTTGGTAACGCGCCTACGCCTTGCTCCAAGCGGGACTTGTAGCCAATTTTAGCTAAGTCCATAACGGAATGTCTCTCCAGAGACTGTGTTCATTTCTCCAGAGACAAGTGCCTCTCTAAGGCAGACAACCTCTGAAAGACACGAACGCAGCCGTCTTGAGGGCAGGAATATATGCTTGCAGCCTGGCCACTATCATTGGTGCAAACATCGGCAGACGGTTCTTCGGTCACGCTTGTTGATACTGGCACTGACGTTGCGGTTGCAGTTTTCGTACTCGTTTTGGAAAATGATCTGAAGTCTCCTTCAGAGAACAAAGCTTCCAGCAAGTCATATCCAGGACCTTAGACATAAAAATAAAGAAAGAGTGATGTCTGACTTAATTGCCAAAGACCGCTTGGCCATTTGTTCGTTCACAAAGCTAAGTGATATCAGTGTAACGGCATCAGCTCATTACACTAACACGAACGCCCATAAGGGGAAAGTGCATGGGCAATCAGCAATCCCTCTACAAGTGACTCACTATCACTCACGCTGTTAAGAAAAATTTGTACACATTTTTTGATATTGTTATACATTTTTAGATATTTTATAGTAGATATTTTATAGTAGACATTTTATAGCTGAGTGTGCGACCAAGTCTATCTGTGCCTATGTGTTGGGCAAGTTCAAAAAAACAATGTGCATACTTACCAGATGATGGCTTTTCCGGTTTAATTGTTTTTCCACGGCCAATGCAATACGCGTGCCAACAGGGTATTGAATCAGTGGAGCTAAACCAAAAATTATTAAGCTTGGTGATCCCTGTGATACTTTGGGAATCATCTGGTGTTTCGGTGACGGCGTTAACCGAAACCACTCGCACTCCTTCCAATCCCCCGTGCGATAGCAACGCGTTCCTCAGGTCCGTAGCGGTACAAACATCGTGGCCTTCATTGATAAAAGCCCTAATGTGTCCTTTACAGGTTGCAGCCAAACGATCTGCAGCCCCTTTCCCACCTTGAGGGTCGCTAAAGTCAACGCGGACCACTTGTACTCCAGTGCTGGCTGAGATCTGTCGGCACGATAGTGTTGTGTGGGAGGAGTGGTAGCAGCCCCCATTGTCTTGACGGAAGTAGGCTTTGTTTATCTCAGGATGTTCGCGCTTCAGGGTTGCAAGTATGTGGTGCATGATTGCTGCCACGGCGGAACTTCCCTGGCTGCAGGACTGAATTACATGGATGTAGCCTTGCCACTGAAGTTCTCCCTCTATCCGTCGGTACACAACAGAAATGTGCCATGATAGGCCATGCTTTCCAAACCAGTCCGTTTGCGACTCCCTGTATTTTTGAGGCAAAAATTTCATCGCCCAGTCATTGATGATTAAAACTGCCTCAGGATCTAGAGTGTCAATGATATCCAAGCGAGCTTGATCTTGATGGGCTGATCTCAGCGAGTGACATATCCATGACTTGATAGAAAGGGTTGAGGAGTTTGCAAGGTACTCAGCTTCGTCTCTGTCATCCTCCGTTGCAAATGACGCCCCTTTAACTGCCTCTATGATGCTGTGCAGAGTCGAATGTAGGCTTTCGCACTGCTCACATATCTCATCATGGCTGTGGTCACACTGCTGTTGTAGGTCAGGATCGGTAGTGTCGCTGAGGGCAAAGACACTGCAGTGACTTGCTACCGGAGATGAGTTGCTCACATGAACCTATCAGGATAATGGAGAGCTGTCGTGAGTGTCTAGTGAGTGGCTTGTGACCCACAAAATTCTAGTACACATAAATAGGAAGCTGGATTTCAAAGACATTTAATTAATTTTCTTCAAATCTATTGTTTTTATTTTATCATGCTAACTGTATAAAACAACAAGAAATGATGCCAATATGCGGTATATACATGTATATATCTTGGGGTATATATAGAGGTAGTAAACCAGTTGCAATAATTTGTTTCCATTTTCGAACTGGGGACAAACACCTCATCGTATTCAACATATTGGAATTAACCTCTCTTTGCAAAGCCAACGTTACATTTCCAAAGAGGGTTACCTTGAAATCTCCTTTAATGTATGATTTGGCGGCTTTTAGCAGCTCGATGTGCTGTACTTGCCAATCCTTTCCCAGACCAAGATCACCCAGTTGGCGAACTAGATTGTCGAGATCTTCGAATGCACGCGCACCATCTACAGCGAAATAGTCGAGCCCCTGAAGAGACTTCCGGACAGACGCTTAACATTCTGCCAGTACACGAAGCATGGTTCTCTCGCTAAATGGTTTGAAGTTTGTCTCCTTACAGTAATGGCTATACTGGCGCGCTATTCTCTGCGGTATCATTGTTCGGATGACATTTGGTATCTCTATGAGCTTGCCAGACGAGAGCTTTAGGGTTTTCTGTCCGAAGGGTAGATCTTGTACCAAATGGGGGCTCGTTATGAATGATAGGAAATGGTCGAGCTGTTGTTGATCAACCCTTATCCTTGGTGAGGGCTGGTGCGGTACTGGAGCGCCGCGGCCATACTGTAGGCGATGCAGGTTGGCCAAAGTAAAGCGATATCTTGTCAGACCAGGTATGAAGCCTGACACAGCCTTGAAGCTGGCAACACCGGACATGATAGACAGGATCTGCCTTCTCGTGTCCCAACCGTGAGCTTGGTTGTACGCCTCGGTTAGGGCCTGGAGATAATCCCTAGCCGTCTTTGATAAATCATCCAATTCAAGGGCTTTGTTCATGGCTGGGGACGACACTATTGCTTGCCAAAGAGAACCTGGGTCATTAGGACTGAGAGTATGAAGGACTGAAGAAACGATCTCTACAGTTCGTTTAGTGTATCTTCGCTTGGTGCTGTCACTAACTTTATCCCATTTCATCCAAGGTTGAGTTACTGGCGCGATGTTCGTGGAGACTAAATACTCATTCAGTTTTTTGGAATGTATTGAGTGAGACGTGGTTGGCTTTGCGGCTGGCGCCTCGTCGCTTGTACTTGAGACAAGACTTCCACTCTCTGGACTAAGAAACGTCTCATCATCCCGCCGACTGGTCGATATTTCAAGACTTCTCAGTTTAGTTTCAAGGCCGTTGGATGAAACGTCGCTGTCAGTTGTTTGCGTACTTGAAGGGCCTGTTTCCATGTGCTCCTACAAAATACAAGATATACATAATTATGGGTCATTGTTTTGTTTTGTTTTGTTTAGTATTATTCTCTCCGTTCTTTATTTTGGGCACAATAGAATACTAGAGTAAGACTAGTTAAGGCCCTTTAAATACTGTATATTACCATTTTTTAAAACAAAAACACACAAACACACGGTCATGAGCACACAACACACACACCATGACTACAATAAACTAAATTTAATACTGAGTAAAATAATATTTATATAGTGCCTTCTTAAAGAGAGGTTTAGATGAAATACCTCTAATGACCAAGCTTGCTCGCTAGCCGATGAAGGCGCACTGGGGAGTACTCTATCATAAGTTGTCATTTTCTACTTACCCCTTCAAGTTCGCGAGACTCAACGTCCAAGGGAGCCTCGGTGACAGGCTCAGGCGTGGGCCGGGCTGCACCAGACTTCCGCATCTGGTTCATCAAGGCCTTCTTGCTCAAAAACGCGTTGCACTGTTTGCAAATCGCTAAAAACAGCATATCAGATAGTTTAAAATAAATGAATGAGTGAATAAATAAATCAATAAATCAATAAACAAACAAATATGGTTTGGGCCAATTCCGATATATTAATATTCTTGCTTCACTCCGAGAGGAATAAACAAAATAAGCCGAATATTCATCGTTCAACTTCGCCGTGATTTTTTTTGTTTTATTCTCCCAAGCCAGAGAGCGTGTAAGAATCTTACCATATTAATATTGGTCTATTAGAACGCTTATGTCAGGTGATCTAGAAGACGAGACAACCGAGATCACCCGGAATCGCTGACAGCGAGATTCTTGACATCTCGTACAATGTTGATTACTAGGGTACCCTGTGCACAGGGTTTTTGTCGCAATGGCTTTGAAATAATTACTTTTCTCGTCACAGAATATTTACAGGCAGGCTCAATTTGCCATTGTCTCTATAAACCAATTACCTTTAACGAGATTAACTTTGGATGCCCTCTACATGGGTGGAAAAATTGGCATGATATTTAACAATTATTCCACAAGCGCGCGTTGGATATGAGATGGTAGATAGCCAACGAGGCGCATAGCACCGAGTTGGCTATAATCATCTCATATCCAACAAGGGCGAGTGGAATAATTGTTTTATTAAAAACGCCCCCAAAATATAGCAAACTAAACTTTAAAAAAAATAAAAACGCCTCAAAAAATTCACAGGTACGCTTACCATATTCGTAGAGCATGGTATAATGGCTCATAGCCCATGATGGCTAAGCCAATGAAAACTCTCGAATTGCATTATCCAATGATCCAGGTTTTAATAATATATATTTGATATTTTGTGTCAACTGGTTAACGTTGGCCAATGTTTAACTTGCGTGATCCAACTGGAATAAGTGTGTCGC
>OZ026602.1:29247676-29260176 GCA_964020085.1 Micromussa lordhowensis | reverse complement strand
ACAATGCATCGGTGGAGGAATATAAGGCAACTTTCCTCAAGGAAGATGACAGGCTAACCACTACTAACATCACAACAATTTCTGAGAATCACCCATTTCAAGAACAACTTGATGGTTTTGTTGAAAGAGTGCTGTTGCCACCAATACACTAGAAAAAAAATCAATTAAGGTTGCAACAGGGGCCTGCTTGCACTTAGCTGACCAAATTTGTAAATCTAAAGAATATAATATGAAAACATTTCCTCTGCATTTTTTTTTATTTTGACAAACCCGTGGACAGAAAAAAGAAACATTCACAGACTCAAGACAGTGCTAACAGGACACTTGATTGTATTTGTGAAAGTAATGTAATTGAATATTCATACTGGATAATCACAGCAGAACGTGATATATGCTGCATGTTCAAATTTACATGTATTGTAAATATTAAATGATTGAGATATGCCATAAGATATAATTAAAAATAGAATTAAACTTCATTATTGAATTTTTATTGTAAATTTATTAGAAAATCATGTTCATTCAGAGGATATCTAGTTTCAGTTTGTTACAGTTTATATTTATTTCAGTTATTGATAAATCATAGTGTTGATTGATATTCAGCCCTCTCATAATGCACTGACAGTCGGTGGTTTTGCTGCCTACAGTTGATTGTGTACTGCTTGTCAACACCCCCTCCCACCATCCAGCAGTAAGGCCACAAGTAATACAGGTCCCCTTGCAGCTGACTACAACCCCTGTTATGGTGCCATGGTTACAATGTGTTTTGATATGGCTGGATGTTATTTAGGATTGCATCTGAGAGAAAAATTCATTTCAAAAAATGTAATAATTAATGTTACAGTTGATGCATTGCCAGAGCACTATTTAAAACCCTTTACTCCCTAAGAGTGCCAATTAGCACATGTCATAACTTTATGAATATTTGATAGATTCCTATGCATTTTTGGCACCAAAATTGTCTGGTGAAGATCTGCTCATTGAAGTCATAAAATTGTAACCCCCTCCCATCAAAGACATGGTTGACCACCCCCACAAGTTTTCGGTTCATTTTTAGGAATGCAAATGGCATGTAAGAATTGTTTCACATGAAGTAAATAGCTGTAAAATAAGTTACAGTTTAGGGGTATACCTGATGTACTAGAAGGTTGATACATTTTTGAAGTCGTTCATTTTTGTACTTTAAAGCAATTTCTCTCGAAATTACTACCTCCTTCATGGCCGCTGTTGTCAATTCTTAAATAGGCTGATCAGCGGCTATGAAATCATATACTGTGCAGAGGCAGAGTGTCTTTATTTGCTGATTTGGGAAAAACAGCCGCTCGCCTTAGGGGGTAAAGGGTTAAGTAAGAGAAAATAAACAACTATATACCACATAATGTATATGGGAGGTTCTCTATTAGGAGTTGGGGTGAACTTCAACCTCCCATTTTCCTTCCTCTTTCCCTTTCCATCTGTTTTGCCTTATCTTCTAATATAGGGAACCTGTTCACAGGCTAACATTATGAAAAAGATTGTAATTTTATGAAGCACAATTTTAAGATTGTAATAAAAGTTGTTTCCATTTTTCAAAGGCTATTGGTCATTATTCTTCGTTTATTCATTGCCCCACATGCTAGTGCAACCCATGATAAAACTCGCTCAGACCAATGTGAAGTGTGTTCCAAGATAATTAAGACACCTTATTAGGCATACCAGTGACTATGCCATAGCATCACTTCGGGTTTATGTCTGTAGGTTTTTTCCTTTACATAGTTCTCTCATTGACCTTAAAGTGGTACTATGACAAAAATCGCATCTTTCCTATTGAAGCTATTTTAAAACATAAACAAGTCGTCTGTATGAGAAGAAAAATGCCGCCTAGGACTGCCTGTGGTTTGATGGATGACATGCAAAGGAAATCTGGCCAGATTTTCAACACAACAAAGCCAGATGGTGTCCAGTAATTGTCTTTTTTGGCATAATAAGGTGTCTCATTTTTATTTCAATATGGAAAATGGGGTATGCTACTCAAACATCGAGGGTTCATGTATTGGTAAAAATTACCTAAACCAGTTGAGCCATATTTGTTCCTTAAAGATCTTTTTAAACACTTCATTGTTAGTTAGAAAGGATACAACTTTCTTTGTAATTTGCTGCAGAGTTTTTGGCTGGACATAATCAGCATCAAGGAGCTGGTTAAACTGGAGATGTATAGCAGCCATGTCGATGTCACTTTCAGAGAACTGTAGCTGGATCAGTTGAGTCAGCACCAGTTCTTCAAAAAATGTCCATTAACTATTTACACCAGGAATGGGCTTCTTGCTCATGAAAGCTTTCCCTGACGCGGTTTCAGAAGACATCTCTGGTGCACGCCTTTTCTGTGTACCAGTGGTAGAGTATCTTCTTTGTCCCTCTCTAGTATTCTTCCCATATGGGTTTGCACAACCAAGACACGTGCACCTGTCTGAGCAAGCTCTCACTCCTTGAAAGCACTTGCATCTTTTTTTAAAGACATCACATGAAACAATCTCTTTCTCACCCTTTTTTGCACCTTGCCCACATCGACAAGAATCATCTTTGCCAAGTTCAATATTGGTTTTATCAATTTCCTGTGAAGGTGGCATGGATTGGCTTGAAGACATTTCAACAGCATCATAATGGCCTGGACCAGATTGATCAAATGCAAGAAATATGGGCATGCATTTAATTGTTTCTCTTGGTGTGATGGGCAAAACTGGCAAATTTTTCCGTCTGTGTGATAATGACAATGGGAAGTTTCAATGCATTGGCCATTGCCAAAGGCATGGCATTGCCTAGGTCTGTGGCAAAGTGTCCATCATTTAAAAACAACTTTGCCTCTGATTCAAATATCTGCTCTTTAGCAAAGAAGTGCTGGTACAAGTCTGAATGTGCCATCCACTCTTCAAACGGCCAAACTGACCAGCTTGCTGGATGTACCAACATAGTTCCTTCATTGATTTTGAAGATGCTAAGATGCTGTGTATTTGTTCCTCACTCAGTGCAACTTGAAAATCACTGGAACTGGGCACAACAGGACAGCACTCTTCTTCATCAGATGATGAACCAGGAGGTTGATCGCATTGTAAATATTCATTTAACGTGTCAACTATTTCGACTGCTGAACTTTCAAGGGAACCAGTGTTACTGCAACAAGTAGAGTTATGTGCACTCTCTACATCTGTTTCTATGGTTGTAAAATCACCACAGTCTATCGTTCCAAAACTCTCACTTCTTTCTTCAGGACTGTTGTCTATCACATTAAAGTGTGACTCAATGGGAGGTACTACTCTGATTTTTTTCTTGGTTTGTTCTCCTGATAGTTTTTTTCTCATTCCAAACATAAAAGAAAACACCAAGTAAGGCAATAGTAAACTGGATACCAATTCGTGATTTTTTTAAAGTTTTATTCAAAACTCTGTGAATACCTTCATTTCGAGAAGTTCCTCCAGCTGGTGGTATATGGGACAAGCAGCCTTTTCTTACATGCAACAGAAGCTTGTCTACCTCATCAATGGCACATTGTGGAATAAGCCTTTTCCTTTCATATTCTACATCCTTCCACTGTTTAAGAAAAGTCATAATGTTCTTTTCAATAGCATCTTTGGAGGGAGTTGGCTTCATTCTTGATTTTCCTTGGTCTGTAGGGTCTCTAATAATTAGTTTAAAGTCTGATATCATTTGCGAGCGTAGTCTTCGTAATGCATTCCCTTTACCCCCCTTTCTCGGGATTTTTGAAGTAAACCTTTGAATGGCATAAAATGGGTCTAGTTGAACCAAGGTATTGTTTCCAAATACAGACTGTAGTTTTGCTCTCCATTGACAACAATTATTGATGTGAAATTGACCTATGGAACAACCTAATGAAGTGAGTCTATCCTTGAGTTGATGCAGCAGTCCGTTAATGGCATGAAAACTTGCCCTTTGCAAAGCTGCCATGACATCACAACTCCAATTTCACTCATAACAATGAATAAACTGTCATATAGTTGAACCCATTTTCCATTGCACCAAAACCCGATGTTTGAAGATACCTTAAAGGTATGGTCTGCACTGAGGGAAGAAGCTTTCATTTCCCTCATTCGTGCACTATACAAATGTTCTCTTTCGAAGTAAGACTGTATGTAGCAAGCAGCGAGTATTTTTTCACCAACCTTTCGGCCTTGTGGTGAAAAAACAGGAAAGTCGACTGCCTTGCTTCTTGTTTCTTGAACATAACACAACTTTCTTAAGCCATATTCATCAAATAAAGTCTGTTGCCATAAAACCTGTATATCTGATATGGTCATTCCTGCTCTCACATGAGATGTCACGAACTGAAACATTTCTCTGGTCACACCAACTTTGTGGCACACAACGAATGGCGGAAGAAATTCGGCCTTTATTTGAGCGATGATCCCAGGGTCGTGACTGAGAATCTGATGTTTATTTCTACACAGATAAACTCTACTGACCAGAAGCATGTCATTACGTAACCTGTATAGATGACGCGGCTGATCGTACGTCCGGCTGCCGCCTTTCCAACGGATTGGATGCAACTCCTCAAACAATCCTTGCTCTTCACAAGAGGGGCAAAGGAACGTAACACCAGGAAAATAAAACGTTGGATCCCAGAACAACATATCAGGCACAAGAAATGCTTCACACGAGTCGCCGAGCTTGGTCCGAAGATAGTCTCCACGGGGAACTGCAAAAATCGGTCTGGTTACTGTGCAAATGTTTTCTCTCTGCAGCATTGCCTGGATAAACACTTGGGTTGCTCTATTGATGTTAACAGCAATACAACCAGACAAAGAAAATAGAGTCGAGACAATGAAAAGCCCGACAATCGCTATGTGTTTCGCCATGTTTCTTTTCTCTCTGAAAGAAAACTGGAAACGAGGTCCATCTTTCCGCCCTAGTCTCCTCCGCAGCCGTTTTTTGCCACGTCACGCAACGCTCCCCACAAAAGAAACTTTTCGGGGGAGCAATGCCCCGTCCTGAGCATGTGCTCCACGGTGAGGGGGAAAAACTAGGAAAGTATGAGCGAGTAACAGTAAATCCTCAAAAACCAGAACCAGGGAACCAGAGATCTACGAAAACCAAAGAACCAGAGAACAACAAACCAATAGAACTAGAGAACCAGAGAACCACGAGAACCAGAAAACCAGAGAACCACGAGAACTAGAGAACCAAGAGAACCAAGAGAACCAAGAGAACCACGAGAACTAGAGAACCACGAGAACCACGAGAACCACGAGAACCAAGAGGGATCAATGCTGCCATCTGGGCACAGCACACGAAATCGAGTAGAACGAGCACGTCAAAAATGACGAGCACGTTCTACAATAGAACCAGTACATTGAGCACGTCAAAATCAACAAGCGCGTTCTCTATAAGATCGAGTACATCGAACACGTTAAAAAGAACGTCCTCGTTCCTGAACTCCATCGTACAACCATCGCGCTCGTTGTTAACAATGCGCTCGATGTCATGTTTTTTCATCGATGCTCGTCAGATCGTCGGCGTTCCCATCCAAACGTCGACGATCTCCAAATCGTCGTGTAAACGTATACGATCCAAATGTACACGGTCTACGTCATCGTTAAAAACGTTCACGATCTACGTCATCGCTACGATCGTTGTCATCGACACCGTGTGTGCGATAAATGAGCATGTGCTCCACGGTGAGGGGGGAAAACTAGGAAAGTATGAGCGAGCCACAGTAAATCCTCAAAAACCAGAACCAGGGAACCAGAGATCTACGAAAACCAAAGAACCAGAGAACCACGAACCAATAGAACTAGAGAACCACGAGAACCAGAAAACCAGAGAACCACGAGAACTAGAGAACCAAGAGAACCAAGAGAACCAAGAGAACCACGAGAACCACGAGAACTAGAGAACCAAGAGAACCAGAGAACCACGAGAACCACGAGAACCACGAGAACCACGAGAACCAAGAGGGATCAATGCTGCCATCTGGGCACAGCACACAAAATCGAGTAGAACGAGCACGTCAAAAATGACGAGCACGTTCTACAATAGAACCAGTACATTGAGCACGTCAAAATCAACGAGCGCGTTCTCTATAAGATCGAGTACATCGAACACGTTAAAAAGAACGTCCTCGTTCCTGAACTCCATCGTACAACCATCGCGCTCGTTGTTAACAATGCGCTCGATGTCATGTTTTTTCATCGATGCTCGTCAGATCGTCGGCGTTCCCATCCAAACGTCGACGATCTCCAAATCGTCGTGTAAACGTATACGATCCAAATGTACACGGTCTACGTCATCGTTAAAAACGTTCACGATCTACGTCATCGCTACGATCGTTGTCATCGACACCGTGTGTGCGATAAATGAGCATGTGCTCCACGGTGAGGGGGGAAAACTAGGAAAGTATGAGCGAGCCACAGTAAATCCTCAAAAACCAGAACCAGGGAACCAGAGATCTACGAAAACCAAAGAACCAGAGAACCACGAACCAATAGAACTAGAGAACCACGAGAACCAGAAAACCAGAGAACCACGAGAACTAGAGAACCAAGAGAACCACGAGAACCACGAGAACTAGAGAACCAAGAGAACTAGATAACCACGAGAACCACGAGAACCACGAGAACCACGAGAACCAAGAGGTATCAATGCTGCCATCTGGGCACAGCACACGAAATCGAGTAGAACGAGCACGTCAAAAATGACGAGCACGTTCTACAATAGAACCAGTACATTGAGCACGTCAAAATCAACGAGCGCGTTCTCTATAAGATCGAGTACATCGAACACGTTAAAAAGAACGTCCTCGTTCCTGAACTCCATCGTACAACCATCGCGCTCGTTGTTAACAATGCGCTCGATGTCATGTTTTTTCATCGATGCTCGTCAGATCATCGGCGTTCCCATCCAAACGTCGACGATCTCCAAATCGTCGTGTAAACGTATACGATCCAAACGTACACGGTCTACGTCATCGTTAAAAACGTTCACGATCTACGTCATCGCTACGATCGTTGTCATCGACACCATGTGTGCGATAAATGAGAGAGCCTGAACGACAGAACGTAACCGGCATCTGATTAGTTTGTTTGATGGTAACTTTTCCGATAAGAGGAAAGGAGAGATTTATTTTCATACAGCGCGTTGAACTAAAGAGTTTTTTTTTTTTCACTGAAACAGCTCGCTGTAGTTGCTATCAGCATACTTTGGATCTTGGCCACCAGTGGATGCATGTCAACAAATGCGAATAAAGAGTTGAAAAGGAAGAATGGAGCCTACAGTTTTTGACGATAGAGATATTGGGTAAATATTTGGGAAAGAAAGAGTAATTCTTCGAAGATTTTATCTGAGTTTATTGAACCTTTCATTTCTACCATCTCACAATATTTTGGTACTGCATATGCAATCGTCTTTTGAAAATTTATTCTAAGAAATACAAATTCAATTTTTCTGCGGTTTAACTCCTTACTACTGTGAACAATATAGTCCGCGGTTACCGGCATGCATGAATTGGGGTATGAATTATGGATATCACGATTAGAAGATAATTCATCCACCTAACTGGGCCACCAGTCAATGGCTGATAGAACGAGGAGAGATGGAATCGTCATTCTCTAGCCATGTCAGATTGGCAAACTTAAACGTGAAGTTGTAGTGAACCTTTCTCTCCACTAAATCAAATTCGTTTTGTCTCCATGCGACAACTGCAACTATTCTGTACTTCATTAGATACGCTACACAGTCAATCAACGAGTAACCTTTGAACTTCCAAGCGGTGATCTGATTAGCAATGCTCCCTTACAGCAACCATAAATTAGTTGTACATAATATGCAAATCAAAGGGAGTTTGGAGTGATTGTAAGTTAAAATCCGGCTAAACCTGATAACTTTTTCTGTTCCAATTGCCTGCAGGGCCGGGTTGTTCGAAAACAGGTTAACGTTAACCCAGGGTTAAATGTTTTCTGAAGAATTGGGTTTAAAAGTGTTTTTCACCTCTAAAGTTTGGTGTAGTTTGAGATTACTAGAGCTTATAACTGAAGGGCAAACAATATAAACAGAACACCTCACCAAAGCGTTACAAACTGAAATCAAAATTATCGTTAACCCTGGCTTAGCACAATCGGGCTTTGAACATCCTGGCCCTGTTTTTTTGGATAGTTTACACGTTAATAACTCTCGGGATTTAAAGGATTGAGCAGTCTCTTTATGTAGTAAGGCAGTTTTCTTTTCCATGGATTTTCACACTCAGATAATTGTGATCTAAATTTAATTGCGGGCTGACTGAATCGACTCTGCTAGATAAGACAGTTCCGTTACATTAAAATTTACTAGATGGATATACCACACAAGCGAATAGTACTTTTCGCGCACGCTGATTGGCTAGCTTGGAAGTGATTAGCCAAGTACTATTCTCCTCCGAGCAGTCTAACAAAAACAAAATGGCTTTTGTCGGTCACAAATAAAGTTGCTCTTTGGGCAGCTAGTTATTCAGCTAGTGTGGTATATGCTAAAAATACTAAAACAATTATTCACCTCAGTGTCTGCGAATGTGGTGGATATTTACCTCAATCACTATTCACCTCCACTTCGGTGAATAATTGATAACTACAACAACGAAGCTATAAGATGCAATACATAATTAATCTGATTTACGAAAAAGTCAGTGACGACTTTATCGCTTTTACCACCAAACCTCACTATGGCTGTATAAAACTGAAATACTCGGAAAGGAGCCTATTCTGAATAATTCTTAAATGATGAAATGTTAACTTGTGAGTCTGCGACAATAAAGCAAATGTTCATCTTTTTAGATATTCTCCAGCCTCAGTAGGACTTGTTTGTCTTGCCCAACAATGTCTTTAAAGCATGTGCTGGGTGGGACTACAATGGAGACGTTATCCCCGCTGTACACCGGCACCTTAATTCCAGTGTCTCTTTCTTGGGCAGTCAGTACACTCTGATATGAAAATGAATTAGAAAACCAAAGGTCAAATATAGCTGATAATTCCCATTTTATGGGGTAATATCTTAACACGATTAAACATGTGCTTTTCTCTCAACCACCTGTTTGAAAACAACAGTTACCACAGGATTCGTTGTTGGATAGCTTACGGCCCTCTAAAATTTTCTTATCGGTATCGATATTCATCGTAATCGCAACAGCTTCAGGAATTCCTAGTTAGCGGAGAGGTGTTTAAGGCTCAAGGGTTTCAGGTTTCACTTTTCAGAGCTCTAGGGACCCAGGCAAAAATGGTCAGGGCGCCAGACAATGAAATGATCACGCTCCGAGGGAATTTATAATATCTGTAGGCATCGTTATATGAAGAAAATCACAGACTCCAGATGTATATTATAACAAATATTTTTGTTATCAACTGTTTGAAGTCACAAGCTTCAACATGATGAAGGACTTAAGTGAACTACTTCATTGAGAAATCAAGAACTTAGAAGACTGAATCAAAATGTCTTATTCTGAATAAAAATTTTAGTCAGTAGGTGATTGCCTCAAGTCTCATTTATTCTTTATTCTGCTTAATAAAACTTACCCGACGCAGCTGGTTTCTGCAACAGTCACCTTGATCATGCTTCCGTTAGGTTTAATCAGCTTCACGGAAATATGGTGTTCTGTTGTCTGAAACCAAATATTATTCAAAAGCAAAATAATGTTAGGTCGTTAAATTGATTTTATTCAGATTGAGACCATCCGAACGAGCTCACTACGGCCTGCTGAGAACCACGTTGTGTTAGAGTGTAATCACAGGGTAATCACAAATCCGCCATTCCCGCCAAACTATTACTTTGAGCCTTCAAGGCTGCCAAAAAGCGGTTTTTTGTTTAACGAAGCCTGTCGCGATCTGTGGCAATCAGGCCCCAGTTGTTCAAAGGCTGGATAACGCTATCCACCGGATAAATCACTCTCCAGTGGTTAGTGTGGTTTGTTTTGTTAACACTTATCCACTGGATAGCGATTTATCCGGTGGATAGCGTTATGCAGCCTTTTGAACAACCGGCCCATCAGCCGATCCATCAATGCAAACTCGTGCAGTGCAAACGAGGCATGTAGCAAACCTTTTTTAAAAGTTTTGCAATTCGTTTGAATGAATGAATCCAATCATTTGTTTCTGCGAATACAGTAGCCTACGTGTGGGTGCAGATGGTTCAAATGGTACTGAAGGTGAGCAATCTGTATTATATTTATGCAGTGGCTATTCGTACGGCACCCGTACGGCGACTTGTATTTGCTATTCGTACGGGAGTCAGAATGTTTCATTGGATTTCTCTGTAATTGCCGATTCTTGCTTATCCAAATTATTATATTTACCTTTAGAAGGATTAAGCGATCCCAGTGAGTGCCCTTTCTTTGAGCCAGATTAATTTGTGTACTCTCTGCTTACTAAGCGAACGACCCACGCGCGACACTTAGAATTGTTTTGCGCTATTTAATACTCACGCACACGTCACGCGATTAGAAGAGACCGTACTGCGACTTGTATTTGCTATTCGTACGGGAGTCAGAAGATTTCATTTGAATTTCTCTGTAATTGCTAAATTCTTGCCTATCTAAATTATTATATTTACCTTAAGAAGAATTTTGCGATTCCAGTGAGTACCGCTTCGTTGAGGCAGATTAATTTGGGTACCCTCTGCATACTAAGCGAACGCTTCAAACTTTTTCCAAGCTACGTAAACTCGCGCATGTCACGCAACCTCTAGTTCACAGAAATCAACTGGCTACACTTAGTACACTGTAGGTTGAAAATGTGCGAAAATAATTTCTTATACCTTATAAATAGTTAGAATATACTGGCTTGGATTGGGTGGTAAGTGACAACTTGGAAATTCTGTGAATTTTGGACTCGCGTTGGTAATCCCGTACGAATATTCGCATATTTGCTATTCATACGGGAATTCTTCCTCCTTCTATAGTAGGCGCTTTCTGGCCGTACGAATAGCATCGATCAGCGAATACCGGAGTCCACGGAACTGCTTAAGTTTGGTACCTACTACCACCGGTCAGGATCAGTTGTCTGAATTTCTCAGCGTTAGATACTTCTTTTCGTAGAAAGTCAGACTGCTCGCCTTTAGTTGCTTGGAACTTTTTCTCCTTCCCAATGAGGTGACGAAAAAATCTTGACGCAAACACGGCTGGACAAGCATTGTCTAAGGAAAGTGTTCAACTATAACATTCAAAGCCAGGTTAGTGATTCTTAACTTTAATGATAACTTTTACTGATACTCAGAGGAATCCCGTACGAATAGCAAATACAAGTCGCAATACGGTCTCTTCTAATCGCGTGACGTGTGCGTGAGTATTAAATAGCGCAAAACAATTCTAAGTGTCGCGCGTGGGTCGTTCGCTTAGTAAGCAGAGAGTACACAAATTAATCTGGCTCAAAGAAAGGGCACTCACTGGGATCGCTTAATCCTTCTAAAGGTAAATATAATAATTTGGATAAGCAAGAATCGGCAATTACAGAGAAATCCAATGAAATCTTCTGACTCCCGTACGGATAGCAAATACAAGTCGCCGTACGGGTGCCGTACGAATAGCCACTGCGTTATATTTATACATTTTCTAACGTACATGTATGCATTTGAAGTTCAATCTTGGACATAACCTTGCTTAAGCTTATACATGTACTTCTATTAATAATTATATGATTTTTTCCCTAAAAATCCTTGCATTGTCGCCTTAAAACACATTATCGTATGGCTCGTGCTTGTGGCCGATTCTTTAGTAAGCACCCCTAGACTGTTAAAGCGATCAATTGAATATCACCCACATAAAATGTGTTTGCACAGTCACATGAAAATCTCAAAAGAAGTGATAATTGCGTACCGGTGGGAAATAAGGAAAGTCCCCTTCAGAACCATGGGTGTACCCCACTGCTGCTGTTGCTACTGTTTCCAATGAAGAAACTGT
This sequence comes from Micromussa lordhowensis, assembly GCA_964020085.1. Lineage (NCBI taxonomy): Eukaryota > Metazoa > Cnidaria > Anthozoa > Scleractinia > Lobophylliidae > Micromussa > Micromussa lordhowensis. The sequence continues at coordinate 29,248,271 of OZ026602.1, read as the reverse complement.
TGCTGTCGCAGGTATTGGAGCTTCTGTCACTGGGAATGCAGCTACTGGTGATGTAAGAACCTGTTGGTGAAATTAATTTGCATTCATGCAGAGCTATATACTTAACAATCTGAAAAATGAGAGTGGGCGACTGTTTAGCAATCATGAATTATTCAGAGAGTATTGTAATTTGATGTTCAAGTTGGGGGGTGGGGGGGGGGGGAGGAAATGTGGACAACAATGTGAAATACTGCTAATGAGTTGGTGACATGAATCTTATTAACCTGGGCCAGTTCCAAGAAGGAGGAATAAACTGGTAGAAGTTCTCACTAAATCTGCTCCTTCTTCTATTTCATCCCTCAAGGGTAAAGAATTCTGTAAAATTTCTCACTGTTTATGAGAAAACTATTATTATTACTGAATTTTTTTTTTGTAAACTATATCACTTGTACTTTTCAAGTAACTTAGGTATCTTATTTATCATAAATATGTTCCAAAGAATCCACTGTGGGTATTTGTCATGTGCTCAAAAAGAAATGAAATTGGCCCAGATCTAAGAAGTGATGTTCAGGTAAATAGACTGCTTTCCAGATGGAAAAACTGATAAATGTGTCTG
>OZ026602.1:29222676-29235176 GCA_964020085.1 Micromussa lordhowensis | reverse complement strand
CCCGCTCCCCATGCCCCTACAAACACAGATGCAACCAGCCAGGATGTAGCGCCACCCACTCTGGCCAGGACCACTCCAAACTCTCTCGCAGCAGAGAGGACCGCCTTAAATCATCTACGGGCTCTAGCAATTCCTCCCGCAGCCACCCCTGAATACCTTTCCCATCTCTCACCCCCCACCCCCATTAATATCCCGAAGCTGGCGTCCTATCTCCACGATCACCCTGATCAACCCTTTGTGCATCACCTCCTAACAGGTTTTTCTGAAGGTTTTAAAATTGGTTATAATGGCCCCCGGGCTCCGCAAGAATTCCCCAATTTGCCCTCTGCTAAGGAAAACCCTTCTGTCATCGACCGCAACATGTTAAAAGAAGTCTCGCTAGGCCACACTGCTGGGCCCTTCCTTTCCCCCCCCTTTCCCAATTTTCAAGTTTACCCGATTGGGGCAATACCGAAAAAACATTCCTCAGAATGGCGGACAATATTCCACCTATCCTATCCCAAACACCGCCTCACTAGCGTCAATGCCCACATCCCTCCTGAGGACTATTCTCTCCAGTACATTAAAGTAGATAACGCAATTGCCATACTTAAAGATCTTGGCCAGAACTGTTTTATGTCCAAACTGGACATCAAAGCCGCCTTCCGTAACATCCCAGTCCACCCCTCTGATTGGGAACTGCTAGGGATGAAGTGGCAAGGCCTGTATTTCTTTGATATGGTTCTTCCCTTCGGTCTGCGTAGTGCCCCTTTTCTCTTCGACCAGTTCTCCTCGGCCCTTGAGTGGATCATTCATAACCAGCTCCACATCCCCAAGGTTATTCACATTCTGGATGATTTTTTCATCGCAGCAGCCCCACCCCGGACCCACTGTGCAACAGCCCTCTGCAATGTCCTCTACCTGTTCACTGAGCTGGACATCCCCATTGCCCCTGGCAAAACATTCCCTCCTTCTACCTCCCTGGAGTTCATGGGTATCCTCCTAGACTCCCATAAGATGGAGGCCCGCCTCCCACAGGACAAGCTTGCCCGCGTCAAACAGGCCCTCCTTCAGTTGTCCCTTAAAAAATCAGCCACCCTCCGTGAACTTCAATCCCTGATAGGCACTCTCCAATTTGCATGCCGGGTGATTACCCCAGGTCGCCCCTTCCTTCAGCGTATCATCCACATTACCAGGGGTACCCAGCTTCCTCACTGGCACATAAAACTCAATGCTGGTTTCCGCAAGGACATCAAGATGTGGGTTGATTTCCTAGAACACTGGAATGGGGTAAGCATTTTTCTTGATTCCCAAGTCTCCCACCCCCATGACCTCCAACTTTTCACGGATGCCTCCGGGTCCTTAGGCTATGGCGGGTTCCTAGACGGGCTATGGTTCCAGGGTCACTGGCGACCAGAACACACGCTTAACAAAAAACGGGGCATCAGCATTGAATGGCAGGAGTTATTCCCCATCTACCTGGCATGCGTCCTGTGGGGCCCCACTTGGTCGGGGAAGCGTATCCTGATGTGGTGTGACAATCAGTCAGTCGTAGCCATCATAAACTCAAAACACTCCAAATCCCCTCGGATAATGGACCTTGTCCGCAGCATCACTCTCCTTACCCTGACTAACAATTTCACAATTAATGCAAACCACATCCCTGGGCTGGATAATGCTATTGCTGACTCCCTTTCCCGTTTTCAGATGGACCGTTTCCGGGCCCTGGCTCCCACAGCCTCTCTCACTCCTTGCGTCATCCCTTCATCAGCGACGCTCATCTGACAGCCTCTGTACAGCATTACTTCCATGCCTCTCTCGCCCCCTCCACAAGGCGAACCTACCAGGCAGGTCAAAAACATTTTTTAACCTTCAACCTTATGCACGGATTGGTGGGCCCCTCTAAACCCCTTTTGCCAGCATCGGAACTGACCCTTATTTACTTTGCCTCTCACTTAGCCAAAACAGTTTCATATGACACAGTCAAACTCTATTTGGTCGCCGTTCAAGACCTCCACCGTGAGCTCAACTTCCCCCTCCATATCAACAAAATGCACCGTCTTCAAAAAGTCCTAACAGGTATAAAACGCTTAGCCCCCTCAACAAAACGTGATCGCTTCCCTATCACTACCCAAATCCTCTCTGCAATCTACAACTATCTCCGCCCGGCACTGAGCACAAATTTAGACCATATTATGCTTTGGGCAGCCTTCACACTCGCTTTCTTTGCCTTCTTACGTGCTAGTGAGTTCACTTGTAATGGCCCCTTCAACCCCGAGGTCCACCTCACCTCCCAAGACATAACCTTCCACCCGGATATCCAATCACCTTCCCTTATGCGGGTAAAGATAAAACAGTCCAAAACTGATCCTTTCCGTCAAGGATGCACCCTCACCATAGCAAAGTCCACTTCACCAATCTGTTCTGTGATGGCGATGAAAGATTACATCCTCCAAGCCCAGCCTCCAGCAAACCGTCCTTTGTTTATGTTCTCTCAATCTGGCTCATGGCTGACCCCCTCAAGCCTCACTAAGGAGCTCCGGTCTATTCTACAGAAATGTGGCTTCTCGTCCACCAACTTTTACTCCCACAGCTTCCGCATCGGAGCCGCCACATCTGCAGCCTCGGCAGGCATCCCTGCATGGCTAATCAAAGTTCTAGGACGGTGGAACTCAGACTGCTACGAACTGTATATTAAAACTCCACAATCTACTATTTTAACTGTACCTAAACTGTTAGTTAGCCATGGAAGTTCTCATTCCTGATCTTCGCCTTATCAGTAATTTTAGTCTACGAACAGGGCACCTGACTTTTGCTCAAGCGTCATGACCCCACGTTATCTTACTGTGGGGGTATTGCGTCCCTCACTTAATTAAGCAAGTTCCGCAATTCGTGGCAGGGAAGTGCACCCATTAGCTGCACTTTACCCCACAGTAAGCCTCTAGCCCACTGGAGACAGGTCCGGAGAAACTACCTATTTCAAGGTGGCTACCCCCGGTACCACCTGATCTGTACTCCCCCCAGGAGGGGCTCCCCCTCCTGGTTCCCTCAGTCTCCCGGGACTGTGGGATATGGGCCTCACCCCTGGAGGCAGGTCTGGAACTTCTATTCCAGGGTGGCTACCCCCGGTACCACCTGATCTGTACTCCCCCCAGGAGGGCCCCCTTCCTGGGCCCCTACTCCCTGTCGTCCTTCCCTGCCACCCAAATTTTACCCACAGCCAGTGTGTGATTTCCAAATGTAGTATTATCAGTGGCATTTCAGACTAGGCCTCGAAAGAGGATCATTAACCCTGTACTAAAAAGATACAAAATGATATTCCAGTTGCACATTTTGACATCTTCGAGATTCTTGGATGAGAAAGTGGCCTATGTCTTTAGGCTTTAAGATTTTTTTTAATTTTTAAAATTTTTTCGCCTTTCCTTTTCTTTTTGCTGCAGTGATTGACCTTCTACTGAGCTTGCTGCTGGTTTACAAAATCCTGAGAAAGCTTCAAGACAGGCAATTTTTACCATGGAGTAGCCACATGTAGTGGCAAGAAATTTTGCTCTGACTTTTTCCCTCAACTTTTTGAGCTTTTTTGTGCAGCTCAGGTTCCATTGGGTCAATCACTCTGATCTGGGTATGATATATTGGAAACATGTTTTCCTCCGGTAGAGGTTAAACATAGATAATGCTAATCTTGATCAAAAGTGGTGATATCAGAAGTGGAAAAAAGAACAAGGCTCGTCACAGCCAGTTATGACCAACAGATGAGTCAATGGGTTAATAATTGACATGAACATGTATGTGTAATGGTTCCTATTGATTTTCTTAAACCTAATAAGTACCCAGAACTATGTACATCACATTGAGCTACAGCGAAAAAAAAAAAATGAAAAATCAATAACCAACCCTGTGATGAATTTTGGCCAATTGGAGTAGACCTAAACAGAGGTCTGGCCCAGTCATCATCACTGCTAGTATCTAAAAGAAATGAGAAAAGACTGTCATTTTTTCATTTCTTATTGCAAAAGATATGACGAGACTGCAGAGTGAGTTCATAGTCCTTGTATTGTATTCTTGGGTAAGACACTTTATTCTCACAGTGCTTCTCTCCTTAGACCAGTACTGTACATACCCATTACTACATTATCTCTTCCAGTGCCAGAGTATCACCACTGATGCTACCATCATTATCAGCATCTTGCTCAACTTCCTCCTCACTCCCTTCACTATTTTCACCACAACTTTTCTCTGCTTCCTGGTCATCTGAAAATTAAGCTCATGTTTACTACATGGTTTACTCCAGAAGTCCTGTCAACAGGATGACAGGAGTTCTAGCACTTAACAGATGCCATACTGTTGATGAAAATGATCTTTCTTGGAAGTGTTACATTGTGTACATGACATTAAAAATGAGCAAGGGAATTGGCGTATTATTGTTAGGCTTAAGACATCATATACTCTCTTAACTATATATCATGCTACAGAAGTGAGCATGTACATGTACACTCCGAAAAGTGCATTTAGAATTTCAGGACTCACAGTGTTCATATTTTTGTCATTTCTGGAATTCGTCTGATAAATATAATCTGTTGTACATCAGTGCACTGTTCATTGCATGACGTTCATAATCATCATAGCCGCAAAGCCTTTCATTCTCTCTGGTCGAAAAAAAGGCTTCATAGAAAATTACCTGAAGACGAAGTCGAAGGGCTGTTTTGCCGGTGTCTTTGTTGACGTGATGCAACTAAACCTGCCGATCATGAAAAAAAATTAAAATTGTTAGCTTCTTAATTGACTTAACTAGACTTCTCTTGACTATTTATCACTCGTTGATCAAACCTTCTAGTTCTCATTTTCCGGGGCCATGCCGCAAATATAAGTTCACATGTATATATATACATGTATTTAATTATGTATTTATTTTATTACTTTGTACCTACAGTTTACCTCATTATTTTATTTGTTTCCCGGAGACATTTCTTTTGCTATTTTAAATTCAAGGTCAAATAAAGGTTTGTTGTTGTTATGAAAATTAATATCGTTCAGCGCTCAATCAATGCTTTGTCCCTTTCTCAAATTTTGTCAAAGTTTTGATTAATTGGTAACAGGACATCTTGTCGTCCAATTCAGTCTGTAATCATACTTGTGATTAACAAATTGGACTCCCACTTCGCGGTCGTCCGATTATGTTAATCACCCGTATAACAGACCAAATTGGACTCCACTCAGTCCTCTTTCCATTATTAATGAAAACTATAACAAAATTCTCAAACGTGATTGGCTATCTGCAGCCTGATTTGAACATTTATTGGACAGTTGCGCACGTCATGCTTGTAACTGGACAGTACACGTCATTTTGTGCGCGCTGTTGTGGTGCACTTTGTTGTCTTTGTTGAGTAAACTGCTGGGTTTTTCAGCATGCATAACAAGGTTTTAAAGTCGTTGAGTGCTCAATCGATGCTTTGTTGGTTTTTCAAAGTTTGTCATAGTTTTGAGGACATTGTCTCTCAGTTCAGGAATTCTTTTGATAAATATGCTCAGTTCTAAATCCGTTGACTGTTCATTGCTTGGCGTTCATAATCATCATAGCCGCCAAGCCTTTCATTCCCTCTGGTCGAATAAAAGGCTTACTGGAAAAGTTTATATATACCTGATGACGAAGGCCTGTCATGCCTGTCTTCTTGTAGTTGCAATGCAGCTAAACCTACCGAACAAGAATCAAAGGCTCCTTAGAGCAATCTCATGGTATGAATTGTTTGCATCATTGAGTAACCTGCGATCTGGTGTTCTTTGCAAAGGTTATACCTTTGTTCGTATTCTACATGTGCCGGCACAATTGTTGTTTGTAAGAAGGGATTGATTTAGTTCAAAAACAAAGTTACATGTTGATAAACAGGATGTTGTTATTATTATTTAAGGGAATTGACATTTTTTCGAAATCAGGAACACTGTTTATCAACAGAAAATAGTCAATCTGCTGATCTTTGCAAATAGGCATTTTTCCTGGAAAATAGATTTTTTGGTATGTTTGTTTGTTTATGATTGTTTCAATTGATACCATTAAGTGTGACAGACAAATAGTTTTATTTTTTGGACAAGAGACTTGTGATATGGCCCAATGATCGAAAGACACATGCCAGATGTAAAAGTGGTAGGAGTGGACAGAGGGGGAGTGGGCACAAAGCATAGGAAATGCTTCTTTCGTGGTAGAGATCACATCATTAAAAATATTACATTGAACTACACAGTTCTTTTAAAGGGAAATTTATCAATAAAATAATATAATGTTCAGAAAATTAGACAGTAAAGTGGAAGCGCAAATTCATTGCATAATAAACACTCAATGAACATGTATGACATGTTTCACGCGAGCACTCGTCCAATGAACACGCTCCACTCCTTATCAGCACCACCGACCAAAAGGATCGCCGCCTCTGGGGATAAAAGAAAATTTACAAAAGCTTTTGGCCCTGGAATTGAAAAGGGAGTAAATCTCATCCTACAAATTCAATGAAGGTGGGCACTACAGCTGGAATATAAATGCATAATTCTATCAGTAAAACAAATCACTTTGAGACATGTGTGAGAGAGCACTCGAAAAGCTAAAACTGAAGCGAGAATTATCAGTTTAGCCGATTACTGACAACGATACCGGTATAAACAAGTTGTCGAAGGCAGTTTTAAAACCCATGGAAAGTCATCTCTGCACAATGTTGACAAATTTATGCATCACTCAGCGGTTCCCAACCCCCCTTTCCCCCAGGCAACCGCCGGGCATTTGCTCACATTCCCAATTCCCAATTGTATTGCAGCCCGGGGGCTGGGCATTAGCGTACTCCCGGGGCGACCCCTGGGCATTTGACACACATGTTTTCGAAAGATGGATGAGTTTATCGGGAAGAACAAAGCCTTTGTTAAAGACTTGTCCGTCAGGGACTGGAAAAACATGTCAATGTTTTCTCATTTTTAAATATTTCTTCATCACTTACAGTATTGTGCAAAAGTAACGCAAACGAATTTCGACGAATTTCTTGGCTTTTCATGGCTTTTCAAAGAAATTTCGCTTCAAACGAAAGTTCCACAATTTTTCCGCGAACTTTCAAGGTACCTACTGTTTTATTCCTCCTGATTTTTCGAACGATAATTCGCGGGGGACGCTAACGAGTCAGGAAATTTCAAGGGAAAGTTTGCTCTTTTCGATTGTTAGCTGCGAAATTGCGGGAGAAAATTTGCTCTGGTTGATAATAGTGTTCTGACACAAACTAAGCAAAATACGACTACATTTCGTGATTTGTTGTTGTGTAAAGAAATGTAAAGAACATCTGACATTACATTCATCAACTCGGTCAACTATTACAATGCTCTCACCTGTTGAATGTTTGATTGTTAATGCATCCTAGCGGCTAAAAATGTCAGAGATTCAGTGCAAACTTGCTCCTTCAACCACATAAGCACCGAGGCAAGTAAAACTTGCACTGAGTGCCATTTTGTTAGGGTAAGCCCTTCATGTAACAAATCATGACATTTCCCGCTGGGATTCCAGTCGCCTTGCAAGCGAGTGCAACCTGCATTGTTTCCATGCATATCAACGCCTACTAAACCACTTTCTCGATCATTTGCTTCTTAGCACTTAAGTGGTAATCATGCCGAAATATTCTAACTATTTGAGGACTCAAATCGAGCTCCTCCATAACCAAGGCCTCCATCCAGCTGGAATATTGAAGACCTTGAAAGGTGAAGGCTTAGTTGCGAGCCTTTCCTCTTGTGCTCTTCAACATAAATGATGTAATAATGTCAGCTATTAAAATGCGTGGGGCTGGGACTGAGAACAACAAACACATTTTACACAAGCCACGAAATCATGGTTATTGAAACGTTCAGAGTGTTAAACAAACTCATGTTTATCGAAATATCAGAGTACTGAAGTTAATCTGCAAAAATGAAAGAACCATTTTGGATACTCTCAAGGACAAAAGCATGTGTACTGAAGTGCCACGTGGAAGAGGGATAATTTTCTACACAGCTGACATCTGACGACTACACTGATCAAAAAAGGCTTATGTTCTGTCTCTTCTGGAATGAAACTAAATTCAAAGTCTTCACTCGTGGTAAGTTTTACTTATAATTCTCATTCTTTCTGTTCGTGACTGAACTCTAGCTCGGGAATGCATTGAAAACCCTCTGTATATCTTTCGCGAACATTATATGACGGGTAGATCAAATAGATCGTGCAAGGAATTGTTGTGTCTGTCCAACGTGAGATTTCGGGCACTGAATTAGTGAAGTGACGCTTTTGATCGTGAAGTTTCGTTTCGTACGGAAAAGTCGAGAAAGAAGCGTTCTTTGTTCTAGGGAAATTTTGCTCAAAAGGCCTTGAATTGTCACTCGAACTTTCATGCGAACTTTCCTGGAAAGCACGCTTGAACAAAGAACGAAATTCATGCATTTCGCCTGCATTACTTTTGCACAATACTGTATGAGCAAATGAATATATTTTGGTTTTCACAAAACAATCATTGACGCCTGGGATTGATGTGAACACTGCGTGAACAAGACTTTCGCATTCAAATTAAAGGTCGCCAAGCAATTTTTAAATTTGTGAAAGTGGAGTTTTAACACTGAAGGTTTGCGATTCAAATGATGCGATGAAACATTTAAATGTCTTGATTCTTCACAGAAAAAGTAGTGTGCGAATACAGGGGCCTGTCATCTTTCGCGGCTATAGGACATCCACCGCAATCCCAGCGCAGTTTTATAATATTATAATAAGTTTTCCTAAAGCCTGCTGACTTTTTCGTTGTTAAATGCTTTTGAAGTTTCCATACCTGGAAGTTAAGCCTGATTGCCGCTCTGATTGTTGCTGTTTGCAGAGGTATTTCTGCCTGTAGCTTCTAGAGAATGTAGAAAAGAAAAATACTTGATTTATGCTAAAACCAATGAACCTGGTCGCCGGGGAAGGATCTGTTGACCACTAATTACTTTCAATGCTGATGTTAACACTTTGTATTTAAATCTCTTTATAACTAAAGCAGCCAATTGTAACCACAGCAAGCACGGGTGTTATTGTACCTTTTCGTTCGTAGGCCTTTCCCCGGAACTTGAATAACAATTTCAGAGCGTCCCTGCACATCTCATCAGCAGAACCAGCCATCAACAACACTTTCATGTTTCCAGCGGTTTTGTAAAATCTTAAGCTAATAACAATAAAGAACTCGTTTTAAAAGACTATTACTAAATTCAAGTCTATATTTTCATCGTGGATTTAATTCATCGGAATATGGAATCGTTTGCACAATGAACAAATTATGAACAAACTATACATGATCGAACAAGAACTGAAAACGATTTCCTTTCAAAATTCTGGTAAATACACAATTAATATGGATTTTAATCTCACCTCGGAAGTTCCGCTGGTTTTAAAGTGCCACTATGATCAAATTTTAACCACTTGATTTTTTTTGGTTAATGACATAGAATTATACGAAAGATTAAAAACGCTGTTTACCATTTACAAATATCTGCATTGGTTCAAGAGATATTTAAGTTTGAAAAATGAGTAAAATATGCAAATGAGATTACTGATGACGTCATACACTCAACCAAATATTACATGAAGTGTATCAATAGCGCCATCTCAGTCTTTTTTGCAGCAAAAACCATTGAAACTTGGTAGCCAAATAGTTCTAAATGCAACACATCCACAGCTATAACAATTTCCGTTCCCATGGCAACCCACTCAGAAAAGTCTTTAATATTGTGGAGGTCTGGAACCTAGTATGTTGCCATGGTAACAAAAAATTGTTAACCTCATATTGCGAAGCACCACTAGTAGAATCTTACTGTAGAAATTCAAACATATATCATACAAAGTGACTGAGATATCCTTGTTTATCATATTTGATCAAAATGCGGTTGAGTGTTTTTTTATGTTTACGGTGGACGGCCAGGCACCCTAGGGGCCGTGCAATGCCTGCCAACCAAAAAGTCTCATCCATCCCTGAAGGGATGGGTCCACCAAAACGGAGGGCTCACCAGAATGCCAACTTCGCCAGGGAATCGAACCCCACCTCCACCTAAGACGTTACTAGACTCACCCGAACCCAACGGACAAAAACAAACTAACAAAAACGAAACAATACAAACATGACAACGAGAACAGAGTACAAACAAAACTGAAACGAGCCTCTGTACAGTACTCCCAGCTAAGGGGACCAAGTACAGGAGGACACTAAACAGAAACGACTAGATTAAGATTATAGATAAGTGCGCCCAGATTCGGACACCAAGGATACAGCCAGATGCGAACAGATTCGGACGCCAACAAAGGAGACTAAAGGTGGATGGACAACTGGCCAGCAGCGACGGAAGCAACAACTCCAGACCAAAAGAAGAAAGACGTTTGGCCGTATAAAGGACGCCATGTGCAATTTTCCAATTAAGATCAGTCACTTTACGGTCAACATTGAAAAAGAACAAGGAACGCCACGTAGTAGGCCAGTAAAGAGAGCCGTAAATCGGGGTGAATTTGATGACACAGTGTGGATCAACGAATTTATTGGACAGCAAATAGAGGTAGCAAGACTTGGTAGACATAAAACGGACAGACGATCAGAAAAAAGGATCACCACAACCAAAGGCTAGAGTGGACTGGGATGCAGAAAAAGAACCACCGAGTTCGCGCCAAGCCAGAACCAAAGATTCATAGAATGGCGGAAGACCGTTGAAACGGAAAGAAAACGGAGAAGAAAAAACATCAAGAGGAGAAGCACTAAGGGTCAACTGAAACCAAAACGACATAAAGGAAACCCAGCCACAACGGGAGGAAGCAAAACGCTTCACCCATTGAGCCAAGAAGGACCACACTTTCAGTCTTACATCGACAACAGAAAAACCACCCAAACAGGTGGGTTGAACAACAACAGTACGGGATACAAGGTCACGCTTGCCGCTCCAAAAGAATATAAATATCAAAGTACAGAGCTCCTGCCTAATCCGGGCCGGCATGTGGATAAGAGATGCAACGTACCAGATCCGGGAGAGAGCAAGAGCGTTGATCACTAGAAATTTACCCCGGAATGACAGGGATCGAGAACGCCAAGAGGATAGAACTTTATCCGCGGCGTTGATGCGGGGCCGCCAGTTGTCCTCGGTAAGATCACCAATACCGACAAACACTCCCAAGACCTTCAATTTAGAAGATGACCAATCAAGGTCAACAGGGGGGTCTGAACGGCCATGCCAGCTGCCAAGCCAAAGTCCCTTTGATTTCGACCGATTTAATTTGGATCTGGAAGCCTTCTCGTACATATCATAGGTTTCAAAAGTAGCTTTGATAGAGTCGTCCAACGTTAAGATGAGCGAAGTATCGTCCGTGTATTGAGAGATGGGCGAAAGTGGCGATGAGCCGGGTAGAACAAGACCAGAAATGAGGGGATTACAATGGATGTTAACGGCAAGAACTTCAGAAACTAGAACATAGAGCAAAGGAGAAAGCGGACAGCCTTGACGAACACCACGTGACAAATGAAAGAAAGGGGACAGGTAACCACTTACATTGACGACACTTGAATGCGATTATAGAATAGGTTGACCCAAGAGATGAAGGAGGGGCCGAAACCCATGGTGGACAGGGTAGATCGCATGAAACCCCAGTCCACCCGGTCAAAGGCTTTTTCCTGATCTAGAGAAAGGATGACAGCCAGTACATTGAAGGAAGTAGTGTAAAAGACAACATCACGAAGGAGGGCTACATTTTCACCAATAAATCTACCAGGAATCCCGCTAGATGGATAACACTCAAGAGACGGCCAGCAATGACGCGCGCTGCCAATTTATAATCTACATTAAGCAAGGAGATGGGGCGCCAGTTGCGTGGGTCTAAACGATCACCCTTTTTGAAAGATAATGAAATGACGCCGCGACGTTGCAATAAGGAGAGGCAACCGGAGTCGAAACACGAATTTAGGACGTCAACTAAGTCTGAACCAAGGACGGACCAGAATTTGAGGTAAAACTCCATAGGGAGGCCATTGAGGCCAGGGGCCTTACGCCTAGCCATACCCTGAAGGGCAGTCAAACATTCCGGCACGGTCAAGAGCCCTTCACAGAGAGCAGCAGAAGCAGGAGAAAGGGTCGAGGAGACATTATCAAGAAGAGATGCACTGATTTGAGGATCCGTGGGGGTAGCAGAAAAGAGAGAGTCGTAAAAAGCTGCGAAGGATGCGCATAATTCAGCCGGAGAGGATACGATGGACCCATCGTCTAATCTGATGGCAGAGATCCAGCGGTCGGCACCAAGCTTCTTTTCTAGTCGGAAAAAGTAGGCGGAGGAAGTCTCACCTTCTTCGACCCAGCGAACACGGGAGCGAACTTGAGCACCCTAAGCAAGCTCTAGATCAATTTTGGCGAGGGCCTCAAGTGCAGAATGGTAAGGGGCTACACAAGAGAAGGAGCCATTGTCAACTTTGGCCTTCAGATGTTCTATAAGGCGAACAAGGAGCTCTCTGTTGGCAGAGTGAGTTTTGGACTTCTCA
>OZ026602.1:29200176-29217676 GCA_964020085.1 Micromussa lordhowensis | reverse complement strand
GGATTGATAACTGTTAGTTTTATTACGTAACCAATAATAGCTTTTACTTTCATAACCATTACTATTGTTACTATACGCATAGCAAGTTTAACTTTCATTACTATTACTCTCATTACTATTACTATTTTGCCCATACTAGCATTTACTTTGATTATTATAGCAGACATTACTTTAACTTTATTCCATAAACAATACATAATTCACTGGACGAAAAAATGGATTTTCCTGTATAGTAAAATTAGAGCAAACATATTGCAAATGCCATATTTGTTTATCTTTGCCCAAATTTGCTGCTTGACAAAGACAGAATTTGCCCTCAAATTTGCAAGCATGGCAAACGTGGTAAATGCCACATTTGCTTCAACTTTGCCCCTATGCACAAAAATGTAGTAAACTTTTATTTTTTCTAGACATTTGCTAGGGTAGCAAATACAATACCAAAACTGCGATTTTGAATTTGCTTTGCTCGGAGTGGCAAATGTGAGCAAAGTTTCATTTTTGAACGAGGTTTGCAACGATGTCAAATTTGATCAAATAATGGATTTTCCACATGTTTGCTCAGGATGGCAAATTCCATCGCAGAATCATGTTTGAACCTTTTTGCTCGGAGTGGCAAATGTGAGCAAAGTTTCATTTTTGAACGAGGTTTGCAACAATGTCAAATTTGATCAAAGAATGGATTTTCCACATGTTTGCTGAGGATGGCAAATGCAATCACAGAATCATGTTTGAACCTTTTTGTTCGGGGTGGCAAATGTAGTCAAAGGATCATTTTCCCACACGTTTGCCCATGATGGTAAATGTGATCAAAGAAACGTATCTCCTGAAGCATCTCAGAAATGCTGCAGCTGTTAGGTTGGGAACAACTTCAAAATGTACAGCTCTCGTTACGCAACATGTAAACAAACATATCCACACCTTTCGGTCTTTCTCACTTGTAGATCTCACATAAAGAGGACTTAGATAATCCAGTCCGATGTAGGTAAATGCGGGGGCCTCCTTCACTCTGCAACCAGGTAAAGGCGGAGGTGGTGGTGTCTTGTACGGCTTCCCTTGAAACTTCTTACAAACTGTACAACCAAACAGCAACTTTCTGACAAAGTAACGACCTCGAACAATCCAGAAGGTTGATCTCAGTTCAGCAAGTGTCTCCTTAACGCCTCCATACATAACTCTCCTATGACAGCTCCAAACAGCAAGTGCAGTAAAATGATGGTTACTATCAAGCAAGATGGGGTACTTTGCAGAATCCATCAGATCCGAGTTTCCAAGTCGCCCTTGGCATCTCACAACCCCTCTTTCATCTTCAAATAAGTTCCACTGCTGTCTCCATGACTTGATGTTCTTATTGTCTTTCAGTGATCGCTGCACCTCCCTTATCCAACATAGTTCAGCTTCCTCCATGTTTGCCATGTTACTTCGGACATTTCATTAGTTCCTCTATGTTTCGCCTTCAGAAGCTTGATAAACTTGAAAACCAGAGCAGTAACTCGTAGGAGGTGCTGAAGGCAACTGAATGCCTTGCACTCAATGGCGGTAGCCAGCGAGGCAGGTTGACAGTTTACAGTTAATGCAGAGAGGTCTCCAGCCCATTCTGCCTTTCGATCCTTTGCCTTCATTTCTGCAAGGCACCCCTGAGGGAGCAACTCCTCGTCAAACTTGTTTGGTTCGTCAGGCCTCTCAAAATCAGTTAGCCATTTCAGACCATTCCACCATAAGGTACTAGCTGTCAAATCACAACAATCCATCCCCCTAGATAGAATGTCCGCTGGGTTGTCTGGTCCAGGACAATGGTTCCAGCAATCTGTAGTTACCAACTTTCTTATCTCATCAACACGGTGCTGCACAAACTGCTTCCACTCCTTCGTACTCTGTACAATCCAATACCAGGCTACCTTTGAGTCAGTCCAACACACCAACCTGCTGATCTTAATCTCGGAGGTAAGGGCTTCTTTGACGCTGTGCATCAGTCTAGCAAGAACAACGGCTGACAGCAATTCTAGGCGTGGTATGGTCTGGTTGGAGAGAGGCGCTACTCTTGTTTTTGAAGCTACAAATCTGATGTAATTGCCATGTGTAGTCACAATACGCAGGTAGACAACTGCCCCGTACGCCCTGGCAGAGGCATCACAGAACCCGTGAAGCTCGTTTGCAATGACCTCCCCTTCTATTCCAGTGTAATAACATCTGGGAAGGATGATGGGTTTCGAGGCTTGTAGTTGCGCCACTAGTCTCTGCCAGGTTGACTTGCAAGAACCTTCCAGTGGGTCATCCCAGTCCCTCCTTTCCTTGCACAGGGCTTGGAACAAGATTTTGAATTGAACAACGACAGGGGAAATCACACCAAGTGGATCATAGAACTTGGACACTGTACTGATCACATTTCTCTTTGTCGGCTCTACCTTCCTTGCCAATGATGCAGTCTCTGTAAGATCAAACATGAGATTGTCCTTGTGGAAGTTCCACAGAGTTCCTAAAATCCTTTGTTCGCAAGGGTCTTCAACAACTGGGGTTCCCAGGATGCTCCTTGAGTAGGTCATGTCCTCCTCTTCAACTTGGTGTACATCTACTGGTGGTGTCTCGGCAACCTGATGACCATTAGGCTGAACTTCTTTGCTCCTTGAAGCTGATCTCTCATTCTTGTCAATTCTTTCATGCAGCTTTTCAGAATTGGTGGCAAACTTCCGCAGATTGAATCCTGCTTCCTTCAGTCTCAATTTTGACGTCACATAGAGCTCGAAGGTGCGATCCACATCGCTGTCACCTGAGGTCAGATCATCGACATAAATACTCTCGAGGAATTTCTGTGTGAAGTTAGGATCACACTGTTCGTATTGGCCTATGTGATGCTTGATAGTGGCGTTCAGCAAAAATGGACTCGACGACACGCCGAAGACAACACGTGTTAACCTCAAAACAACAACTTCAGGTTTGGCCTTATCAATATCATCGATCCACAGAAACCGGAGTGCATCCTTGTCTTCTTCAGCTATGTGGACCATTAAGAAAGCCTTCTCAATGTCTCCGACAAGAGCAATTCTGTGACCGCGGAACCTCAACATAATGTCAAAGATGTTCTGTGCGAGTGGGGGACCGGCATGCAGACACTCGTTGAGTGAAGCTCCATCTGACTTTGCAGAAGCATCATAAACGACACGCAACCTTGTGGTAACAGCATGATGAGGGATGTAATGTATGCGGTTAGACTCTGGTCTTGCCTCCTTGTCGACAACTTCAACAATTCCTGTATCGATTTGCTCCTTAATGACATTGTCATACTCCTTCAGGACATTGGGCTCCTTTCGAAGTCTACTCAACAAGCTGCTTAGTCTTTGCTGGCTTAACTCGTAATTATCAGGGAGTGGTGGATGTGTAGCCTTCCATGGAAGATTGACCTGGTAGTGGTCTCCTCTGTGTGTCAGCTTCTCCAAGAATTCTTCATAGATGCTCCAAGTCCCAAAATTTCTTTACCTCTCCTTCAAGACCTTCGTAAGGAACTTGCTCAGTGGCACACTTTAAGACATGGGTTGTCACAAGATTGCTCCTTTGCTGACCTCCTGGATTTCCGCAAGAGACAGGGCCTGAGAGTGCCCACCCCAGTTTAGTGTGAAGAGCTGTTGGCCCTCGAGTTCCCCGGATGGTGTGACCAGTCACCAGAGTCCAGTAATAGTCTGAACCGACTAGAATGTCAACATTGAGGGTTTCCCCTTCAGCACAGTAATCAGCTAGTCTTAGTCCTGAGAAGCAGGCATTGTCATCCACCACTTGGTTAACAGGCTGGCCCTGCAATGGTTGACAAATCAAAGGCACAGTAAAGGCTGACAACAACAGGTTAGGCTCCCCCTTCAGCTCTATTCCCAGTGCTGCAACCTCTACTAATTCCAATCTTTCGTCTGTGGATCCAAATGTCTTAATCGAGACTTGTTTCCTCTCTAACACTGGCAATTGAAGAATGTTCTTCAGGTTGTCTGTCAAGTAGGTGTGCTGACTGCCACTGTCCAGGATTATTCTGGCCTTGACCTTGCATTCTGGTCATTGAGGGTTGTAAACAGTAGCCTGAGCTGTCTGAAGTAACACTGGCGTTAAAGAATTTGAATAACAGACAACAATATTGGTTCCTGGTTGCACGGTCAAGCCTTGCTGCGGTGGAACTGGTGCAGAAACTGCGGTTGCAGGATAGGTGGGTGTCACGGCACTCAACTTGGTGTGACAGATACTGACATGATGCTTGCCATTACAATTGTGACATTTGGACTTTGGCGGACAGTTACGGCTTATGTAATCCTTTCGAAGGCACACAAAACATCTTCCATACTTCTTCAGAAGATCTTTACGAGTTTGCACATCAGTTACCGTCTTGCAATCCTTTGATGGATGGTTTCCTCTACAGTAAGTGCAGGTGGGACCATTAGCGTTGCCATTAAGGAGGGTGTGTGTTGTCCCAGGATCCTTTCCGTTGTTGTTCCTATTTAGCTTGGGGAGCGGAGGAGGAGGAGGAGGAGGAGGAGGAGGAGGAGGAGGCTGATTTCCATTAACAGTGGTTCCTCCAGCTCTTTCTCTTGCCTCTAGTTCCCTCTTAAAGATTGTGAGCAGCTGGTCCAGTTGCCAGTCGTCATCTCCCACTTCTCTAGTAATAACAAGACGAAATTCCTGTGGTAGCTTAATCATCAAGATGGACGAAAGTAAACCACCATATGATTCACGAGAAACTCCCAGTGACTTTAAGCTTCTGACATTTGATTCAACAGTGTCATGGAGCTTCCTGTCTTCGCTTTCTGAAAAGTTCTTCGGCCATTTCGGCATTTAAGAAACACAGAAATTCAACTCAGACTTCACTCACCACTCGCTGGCAATGTGACGTGCTTGTAGACTCGTTTCAATCGGCTTCAATCCGGCTAAGAAGAACCATGTACAAGATTTCTCTCACTGGACTGTATTTCTTTAAGATTCCGTAGGCTCTACTCCTAGGTTACAGCTGTCTCAGACGAGGATTACATAGATTTTCCTTAGGTTCGCTAGAAACAAACTTTCAAAATGGCTTCTCCAGCTAAACAACAACATACACGTGTTCCCAAAGGCACTTTCGGTCTTAAACAATGACGTCATCGCGTACAGTGACCTTTGTGGCACCAAATCGACACGTTGAGTTGACGAGGAATGCGATGAACTGCTTGGGTTGTTTCTACGCGAAGCAGTTGCACTGGCCGGTCTGGTACTTCCCTTGTCTTTGCTCGCAGTTTGATTCTTACTCGATGGTTGTTTGGCCATTTATTTCTCGTACGAATTGCAGAGGATCGAAGCAAATATCGTGAGAAACCTTCTCAGGACCGTGGCACGAACGGAAAGAACAAAATTATATTTATTGCGCGCTTAATTGCAAACCATCCACCAAATAAGGAATTGAAAGCCCTTTCGCTGTCAACAGCTCAAGCTTGGGCCAATGTAAGGTGAAATAATATCAGCATTGTCTTCCATTGGTTCTTGCAAGAATGGTGTTGATTAAGCTCGCCGCAAAGTCAACAAAGTTTCATGTTTCAACAGAGTTTAATGTGCTCACGTTTGAACAGCGTTAAAGATGGCTCCAAAGCGTCGATTTTGCCAGCACTGTCAAGAGTATGTGTCTTTGAGAACATACAGAGAACATTCAGATCTCTATTTCAACAAAGCAAAAGATAATTGGCAGGAAATCGAATCTTCAGACGAGGAAGTTAGCTTACAAGCCGCCAAAGTACATTCTGATTTGTATGATCACGATGTAAATGCAAATCCAGAGGACACGGATAACAGGGACGAATTTCACAATGAAGCAGGATCGGCACCAGGTACGTACAGTTTATACTACCGTCGAAATGGAAATTAGAACAATCCACGGGCCATAAGTATTCCAAAAATAAGCTAAATCTGAACTTCTGAACAAAACATGCCGCAGAAACCAGGCAACAGACACGCGGCCGGGCCTGGGCGAGTGATTATATTGCAATCCAGGGATCGGTAGGTGGGGGAATACTTGTGCTCCGTGGAGTATTTACATCCTCCCCCAAAAAAGAAATCCATGTACAGCAAAAAGAATTATTATAATAATAGTAATAATTCAAAGTGAACTGACTCACTCATTCACAAGCAAAAGGTAAAAAAAAATTCTTGAGCAAACTTGAAGGGGAAAAAATTCAAAATTCCTGAATGCGGCGAACCACTGGACTGGTGAAACAAAGCTCTATTCTTTCCAGGGAGAAATGTCCCAGAATATTGCTTCCATTCATAATTACTGTAAGTAATTATACACTGTACATTTAAACCTTCCTGCTTAGTATATATAACACAGCATTTTGACTATGTGTAGTTTATATTCTCCTTTCCAGACTTCTACTGTGGAAAGGTTTCTAATTTGTTCCTTTCTCCACAGCCTCTGGTGGTGTTTTCATTGAGAATCTTGAAGAAGAAGATTACGATTTATTGCAAGGTGACAGTGGCTTTCTTGATAGTGACTCAGAGGCCAATGAGTTCATCTACCATGAAAGAATGCGACCAGATGTTCTGAAGGAGTTTTGGGATATCACAGATGAGGATGTTAATAAAGACTTCCCTCAAGGCCAAAGTCAACTGCCCTTGGTGTACATTTTTGAAACCCCAAGCTCTTTACATGCACATGCAAAAATCATTGTACGTTGGATGCTGATTTTCCTATGCCTTTGGTCGTCATTTTGTTCACTATCTGACAATGCATTTGACATACTCCTTGCCTTTTTAAGGGCAGTATTTGAATCCATGGGAGCCATTTTTCCATTAGTGGCAAGTTTTGCTGTATTGTTTCCCAAGTCACTTCATTTACTTCGAAAACAACTTGGCATTGATCAAGATAAGTTCATAAAATATGTTGTGTGCCCAAAGTGTCATAGCTTATACAACTTTGATGATTGTTATGAAACACTGCATAGAAGAAAGGTCTCAAAAAAGTGCATATTTGTACAGCATCCGCATCATCGCCAGCATTTTTGCCAAACTGAATGTGGTGAACTACTTCTTAAAGAGGTGTCATTAAAGACTGGTGAAACAAAACTCTATCTATTCAAGGTATATTGGTTCCAGCCCTTTAAGCATTCTTTATATAGTGTGGGGGCTTTATACATGGTATTGACAAATCTTCCAAGAGCTGAACGGTTCAAACCAGAAAACGTGTTTTTAGTGGGTATTATTCCTGGTCCACATGAACCCAGACTTAACATAAATACTTACTTGCAACCCCTTGTTGCTGAGTTGAATTCTTTATGGAAAGATGGTGTTAGTATTAAAGCACACGGCTCCAGTACAGCCCAGACTTTTCGTGCAGCCCTTCTTTGTGTAGGCTGCGATGTACCAGCAGCACAAAAAGTTTGTGGCTTTACAGGCCATGGGTCAAACAAAGGCTGCTCCAAATGTAAAAAACACTTTCCTGGCTCAGTGTCTACAAAAATTGATTTCTCAGGGTTTACCCCATCTCCCTTAAGAAACAATGATGAGCATCGGCAAGAAGCCCAGGAGATCCTTAATCAGACTTCTGCAGGTGACTGTTCAGACCTGGAACAAAAGTATGGTACTAGGTACAGTGAGCTGATGCAGTTACCTTACTTCGATTGTGTGCGTTTTCATATAATTGATCCAATGCACAAGCTGTTTACAGGTACTGCCAAACATGTCATGAAAAACATATGGCTAGACGTAGAAAAGCCATTACTTGAAAAACAAGACCTGCTCCAAGTACAGGAGAAATTGGATAAGGTGAAAGTTCCAGCTAGTGTAGGACGAATGCCTAAGAAAATTAAGAACAGCTACAGTGGCTTCACAGCTGACCAGTGGTAGTCATTCACTGTGCTGTTTCCTATATATGCATTATGGAATATCTTGCCAAGTAATGACTTAGAACTCTGGCGTGATTTTGTCTTGGCCTGCTCATATTTATGCTCATCAGTAATAACAGAAGCTAAAGCAATGTTGGCTCATTCATACCTTTTACAGTTTTGTAACCATTTTGAAGAATTGTATGGTAAGGAGAAGGTTACTCCAAATATGCATCTGCACACCCATCTAGTAGACTGTGTTCTGGATTATGGACCAGTATATGCATTTTGGCTATTTAGCTTTGAGCGCTACAATGGCATCCTGGGGGATTATGGCACAAATCAACGAGCAGTTGAGATACAGTTAATGCGAAAATTTATTTCAAATCAGCTCATGAAAGACATTCCCCTTCCAACTGCCTTTCAAGACATATTTCAACCACTATTAATGAGGCTGGCCTCAAAACAACCAGGAAGTCTTCAAGACCATTCTTCACATGAACATGATAGCATGTGTTCCCAAGTCATCCATACCACTCACCTCTCCATTGGTCCTTTGCAAAAAATGGGAAATGGACTTGTGAAGACTTGTTATACAAATGCAGTGGACCATTTTCTCTAGATAGTTTGGATGCTGGTACCCGTGTTCATCTCAAGAAATGTTATAGTGCCATTTTTTATGGAATAGAGTAAGATTCTGTAACAACACACTTTGAGAGGTTTGCTTCCTGTGTATTTAATGGAGACCTGTTTGGATCAAGTAAATCTAGAGGTGACAGGTCAGCCTTTATTATGGCAAGATGGTGCAAACTTGGGGGCACAATTGACAGCTCTGGAACTGATTTGAGACCTGGCGTTGTTGACTTTTTTATAAAGCAAAATATTGGAGTTAATGCTCAATATGTGACCTGTATAATGGCTTCAGTGCATTGGTTTCAGGCCCATCCCTCAAGAAACTCTTTAGGGGCTCCTTGAAGTGTGGTGCAAAGACCTCTTTGAACCAGAAGGAGATGCAAGTTTCATTCCAGTTCAGCGAATTTATGGCAAGTTTATCCCAGCACCTGATGTTGTCACAGGGGAAAATGTTCTCGTGGTTTGCCCCCTTCCACGCAAGCTCCAGTGTTGATGCAATATTTCTAATTTCAGTGACTACCATTTCCGGGATCACCCAGTGAAAGTAAAAAAATGCTTGCTGTACAGCCAAAACTTGGCTTGATCTGTTTTCACAGCGAGCGAACAATAATTATATTGTTTGGTTCTCAACATTTCATTAACAATAAATGTATAACAAATATCCCATTTGGGGTAAAGGCTGTTAGTCAGTGGCAACAACTTTGAGTTTTTAAATAATATCCAGCTCACACCTATTAAAAAAAACGTTGAATTCTAACTCAATTTCAAAAAATTCACTTGTCAGATTTTTTGTCATTGTTTGTGTACACAAAAGTGGAAAAAGGTCTGACATTTTCGCACTTAAAATATAAAATATATATAACAGAGGGAATTTTAATTTTTTGTTGCTTTAGATTACCATGTAATGCCCAAAAATTTTAAAACTTTCTTTGTTAAATATTATTTCAGATTTTTTGGAAACAGCAGTTTTCTCCTCAAAATACAATT
Source organism: Micromussa lordhowensis (assembly GCA_964020085.1). Classification (NCBI taxonomy): domain Eukaryota; kingdom Metazoa; phylum Cnidaria; class Anthozoa; order Scleractinia; family Lobophylliidae; genus Micromussa; species Micromussa lordhowensis. The sequence goes on along the minus strand of OZ026602.1, from coordinate 29,208,242 downwards.
ACTTTCTAATGACTGGTTTGGTTGATTGTTTATTTTTGCCTTGCATTTGTCTAGTACAGTAAGATGATAAAATGCCCAATCACTTATTTTGACTGATCAGCTGCACACCTGCAGTATTTAGACCTGGTTTGGGGGGGGGGGGGTACTTGGGGCAATTTTTGCTTGGTATTTGCCGCTGGCATCAAGAACTCCTACCCTATAATAGTCTATTTCTGGTCTATTTTGTGGCCAATATACACCCCATCTTAGTAACGTTTGGTCAAAGTCCCAAAAAAGTGCGACAACATTTTAGTAACTCTTGTGAAAATGCCTGAAAAGGTGACCCCATAATAGTCAGGTGAGTTGTGAAAATGTGACCCCATCCAGCAGCACATCCCTAGTGGCCTATTACTTGGAAGTGCCCCCTTCCTTCTCCCCCCTCCTGGGCATTTACATTTGGTTCTTTCAAAGTCTTGAGTGTGCATTCCCTCAGACACATCCAAAAAGTAAAAAAACAAAGAGCGCATGGAAACTGTGCTCAGCCACCTTAAATGTGATAAAAGTGCATCCCTCTCTGACATTTGAGTATTGGGTAATATCTCACCCCCTGTCTGCTGAAATTTGTGTGCTATGTAAAACACAATTCAACCTATCAAAATATTGGTGAAATCAAAGCTCTGCTGGTTGTGTGTCGGAGGAGATATGGTGGACAGGCTTCCATGATGTAACGACGGAAATCTTGCTTATAGTCTCTTTTCTCTTTCCTACCGTCTCTATTTACCCTCTCCCCCACCCATCTATCTCTCACATATCCAAAGGAGACATCCACAATGGCAGCAAATTCTAAGCTTATCTTTTTGCTGTCCCTTTAGCCTGTGAACATCAGCCCTCATCCCTAAAAAAAAAAAATCGATTTTTTTAGAGGGGAGACGGGGATGTTCCCAGGGTACTCTCCAGGACGCTTATATGTACATTTTCGCGCTCTGGTACTCTCCCTTCCCCTTGCCGGACATAATTTGCATGCGAGCCTTATGGTCAGCGGTTAATATTTGTATAATTGAATAATATTGGCGCTCTTTTTCGTACATATGGCGGGAATCTGCAGTAAGTTATAATCTCCATCTTTACTACATAAAAATACTGTAGATGGAAGGGCAGCGATCTTTAGATGAACAGCAGAGGAGCCCTTTTAAATGGCGAAAAAATAGCCTTGTCGAACAGCGATGCATGAGGAATGACAGGAAGAAGAGGAAGCGACACCAGAGAAGAAAGAACGAGCACAAATTGAAGGCGGATGTAAATACGGATGGTTTCTCCGAACGCTTGCAAATGGAAGCCAAAGAAAAAGAGAGATTTCTTTATCTTGCCAGAAAGTATTACCTAAAATGGCAAGAAAACAAAGAAATCATAAAAACACTTCAGAATAAGGCTGCAAAGCAACGATCGACGTCCTCTCGATTTGGGATGCAAACCAAGGTACACGTTTGGCTTTTTTTTGCTTGTACTGTTTGTTGTTGTTTTTTTTACATTACCAACATCCCATTTACAGATGGTACATGTATGCCTAAAAGAAGTAATTACATGACACACACACACACACAACAAAAAAATTTACCTGGATTAACAACACCAGCCTTTATTCGTTGAAAGCATAAGTTGTACTGAATGCAAGACAGTCGTGTGGTCATTCCTTTGTTCAAAGGACAAATTCTCGCAGAACGTACATAAATTAAGCTTATAATTACAGAAGTGTCAGTCCCCCCCCTCCCCCCTCCCCACACACACATACATCCTTTTTAGTATTGTTGAGGTGTACATTTGGTAGCAGTGCATGGATAAATATGATAGCTCTTACTCAATTTCTTTTTGGAAAGATTTTGAATTATGATGTTCTAACACCAGAATGTCCCGTACTAAATGACCTGTTACTTAAAGGAAAAAATTAATTTGGGGGGTGCATAAGAAATATAAAGAACTTCCTAATATAAGTGGTTATAAATTTACAATCTCATATACGTCTGACACAGAGAAATATATATAAATGAAAAATAAAAAATTAGATATATTTAAGAAAAACTAGACAATATAAATACTTAGTCTTCTACTTAAACTTGCTTAAGATATGAAAGGCTCAAATGGCTGTGACTTTGAATCCTTCTCAGGAAATACTGTAAAATGCCGCTTATTAAAGCCCTGGGCTTATACAAGTTCATAAGGGGTTTTGGGTGGGCTTTTAACCAGATGTATTTTTTTGTTTGCAAATAGGTGGGCCTATAAAAGGGTAGGCTTAAAACCCATTTTTGTTCATCGTTTTTGCTAATTATTGATTCTTTGTACATGATACCCATGCACATAGTCATAAGGAATTAACAAATAACATTTCTTTTGATTGTTACTCTGTTCCAGATGTTTTCCTTACTGGACCCAAGTGTTTCAGAAATTACCTGGAGTGACCTTATGTTGCCGACAGACACAAATGGTAGTAATAACACAACAATTGAGCTTGGGCATGGTGTATTTGGCAGGTGTCAAAAAAGATATTACAAGGGCATCCCAGTGGCAGTAAAAGTATTCAATAATCTGTCTTCTTCTCGAGATGTCAATCATGAAGCAGCTGTCATGGCTAAATGCTCTCACTCATCAGTGCCACATATTTTTGGTGTAAATGTAACTCAAAAACCATACTTTCTTGTGTCCTACTTTTACGGTATCCGAAATTCTTCTTGCACTTTGTTCCATGCCATCCCCAGTCATTCTATGTCTCTTTCAAAGTCCTCTGTGGGAAAGATTATGTTGCAGCTGTGCCGGGCATTAGAACATTTACATTCAAAACGTCTACTTCATCGGGACATTAAATGTGACAATATTCTTCTGACGATGGTGAACAAGGACTATCATCCAATGCTCATTGATTATGGAAAGGCCATTCTGCTCTCTGATGCCCCTTCAAAATGAAAGTCATTAAATGCACTTGAACAAGAAGAGTACAGAAAAAGACATCGACATATAGCGCCAGAAATTGTTCTTGGTCAGCCACCATCCTTTGCGTCTGATATCTTCTCATTTGGCCTAGTCATGTCAGATGTCAGTAGTAAAGTTGAAACTGGACAGTATTTTCTCGAAGGACAAAGAAAATGCCTGGAAAAAGAACCAAAGTTGAGATGCTCAATTTTGTATCTTCTTTTGCAGCTTGAAAAGAATGTGTCTCTTTCTCAATAATTGATCAACTAATCTGCATAGAAATTAAAACTCCACAAAATTACTTATAGTCGTAGATGCATACATTGAGTCATTATTCAAATGAGGAAGAAGAAGTGGCATTTGTTTGTTTGTTGTTATAGTTTTCACTATTGGGCTTTCAAAATGTGGTCATTTTTGGGAAACCCACTGCAAAGATGTAGTCATCTTTAGGCAGCTAGTGGTTATTATAATAACAACAAACAAATGTCTGTCAAGACTGAGAATGACTTAGCATCAAAGTTATGCAGTGATGTGGCTGCAATTTGAAAAAGCTGTTCTTTTCTATTGGCAGATATTACTGTCAAGGTCAACAAGCTTCATTTGATCGTATCAGCAAATTTCCCCATAGCTGTGAAAATTCATGTAGTCATTCCTGTCACTGACTGTAAGATCTTTTTCACTTGTCAATAATCATTAGTTTATATGTTGAAAATTATAGAATGATTTGACTACTGGGCCTTTGTCCAGTAAATTTGTTTGTTGGTTTTGGTACAAGGCAGGGGCAACAAGCCATAACATATGGATCATCTATACATGAAGATAGTGGTACATTCATATTTTGGTCATTTGTTGGTTAATTGTTCACTGATATTGCTGATACTCTCTCGGTATGTATATAATTGGCTATTGCACTTGCTTTTTACCAGTAGGTTGAGTGAACAAATATGACGCACATATATATCGTGATTTAACTAAAACCTAACAAAACTGCTACGATGTCAAATGCAAAAATAGTTCTTTGGGTTAACATGCATGACATTGATCATCCAATAGTATTTCTATCACTGGACCATTGACATCAATCATCGAATAATTATTGGATCAATCATCCAATACATACATGCATGCATGCATACATACATTACATACAATAACTAGAGCTTATTCCAAATTTGGTAGTTGCTAGCCGGTTAGCTGGAATTAGCTGGGGATGAAAGCCAATCAGAAATGAAGAAATATTTTGAATGAATAATGTTACTATTATTGCTGCTCAGTTGTTCTACTGCTTTGTACAGATCAGGACATAATTGTAATCAAACAATGATTTTCTTGCACTCCAAACATTGATATGGGTGTGTTCAAGTGTTGTATGAAAAGTATTTTGTCCCATTATAAACTCCTACCTCTTTGTTTCCAACTTGCCCACATTATGCCTGTACCTTTTGCAAGATCAGAGGAAAGGGATGGGTATTTGCTTTGCATTGATTTAACTGATGTGATAAGCATGTGAAACAGCTCTATGAGCTTTGTCATAATAATTACTACTGGTAATTATTAATAGTTATTGTCAGACCCAAATGAAAGAGCTATATTGCTAAGAAACATGAAAAACAGATCTAAGAGGATTCAACAGAGGGCACACAAATTCCCTAAGGTCCAAACATCACTGTAACATCGATTTCAATTTAGAGACCTGGTATTGCGATCACCAATAACATAAATGTAAACAACAAGCAAAAGATGGGGAACAAAATATGAACAAATGATTGTTTCCACAACACAAGACACCATGATGCATTTATGTTTTGTTTCAAGTTTAGCTTATTAAGGAAATCGATAAGTACAAAATATGATGTACCACGTACTGCTTGCAGTTAGCTAAAGCTATTCGAGGTGAGCGGTGGTTTGACGCTTTAAATTAAAGTTTTAACATACAATACTAAGTAGAAATGATTACAATTACGGTACAATTACAATATTAAGTGTTCATTCAAAGGGGAGGGTCCGACTGGGGAAGGGTAAATTTTTCGGCCCCAATTTGGGGGAGGTTCACATTATTTTAGTCCACCTCCTCACAGCTTTAGTGCCAGTCCCCCAGTAAATAATGACCAGTCCCTTATACACAGATGAATATTCAGAGTTTTCTTTTGAAAAAAAAATTCATTCCTTCCTTTTAACACAGTTCATTTTTTGCTGGTCAGAATGCTTATTTTTTTCTGAACGTAATTCTCTGGGTTGCATTAAATTTTACATAGGTCTTTTATTCCAATCTCCCTCTCTGGGTACATTAAAACGATTGCAGGTCGTTATTATTATTGTCAAAGACAAAAATGGTCTATTCGGTTATAAGGCGCACAGTTTTTTCGAGAAAAATCTGTCTTTGGGTGGCAAGTTAGTGCTAAAATTGGGGTGCGTCTTATAGCTAAGTATTTTCGCGCCACAAAATCTTAGAGCACAATTTGAGAAGAACTTTCAGTATAAACAACACAAGAATAGGACACTAGTTGTTGGTCATTGACTTTTATAGATCTGGTAGCGTCCAGAGCGTTTGAAATGCCACAGGACTTGAAGGCGTTGGCGACTAAATCGGCGGGTATCTCTTGCCAAGCTTTGTGGATCCACTGTAAGACAAGTTCCTTACTCGGCGCTCGCTTTTTCCCCGATGGAGTGTAAGTAAACGGACCGTTTACCATCCAAGCCTGATACTGGGAGCGCACCTTGTTCTTAAACGGCTTGTTGATACATTTGTCAAGGGGCTGCAATACGGGTGCAAGTCCGCCAGGGATGACAGCGACGTCGACATTTCGCCTGGCCAGAAGATCTTTTACGGCCTCCGTCAAGTGACCATGAAAAGAATCCCAGACAAGTAAAGCTTTTTGGTCTGCAGTGTACCGAAGATTGCGTCTTATCCACTCCTTTATTCCTATGGATTGACAAAGAATAGTGCATTTATAGACCTTTACAATGCTAAACGACTTCAAAAGAAAAGCAAACAAACGAAAATCTGCGTACGTGCTTAACGGCACGTGCTCAGTAACATGATATCCATGACAACAATACAATCATTCGAGCCTCGTTTCAAATTCCGAGGATCGTGTTTGTTGCTTGCTCGAAAAGGTTCTTCTCTGTACAAGTGTGGAGATAAAACATACCTTCTTCGTCCATCCAGCCTTTTTTGTGTACTGAAATTTGCATCCTTGGAGGCGTGTTGATATTCAGCTGGCGAACACCTTTGAATATGACTTTCGGTGGGAGTTTTTCACCGTTCGCTTTCACCGTCAGAGCAACTGTAAAACTTTGCTTGTCGGCGCCGCATGACAACACTGGGACTGTTCTGCTCCCTGTAAACTCCAAGGTTCTGGTGGCCGGCAGCTCAAACCTCATGGGTGTTTCATCTATATTGAGGATACGACTTAAATCATAGCCCCAGCGCTGGCGAGATCTCAAGACAAATCTATGAAACTCGACGACCTTGTCTTCCATGTCGGCCGGGAGACGCTGAGCAAGACTGCCACTTGTGTAAGGATAATTGTTTTTAGCTTCATCACATCCCTTTGTTAACTCTCAACTTTTTGGTGCGTCTTATAACCGAGTATTTTCACATAATTTTTAGTTTGAGAACTGAGCTTGATTAAATTGCTAAGTTTGGGGTGCGTCTTATAACCGAGTGCGCCTTATAACCGAATAACTATGGTACTTTAAATTTTCTTGAAGTAAAACCGAGCACATGTCTTTTTACACAAGGTGCAAGTGTGAGCTTTTCTTCAAAAGTCATTTTTTATGACATTGTATATTTGCCCGACTGTGGAAAACAGCTTTGCATTGAATTGAAAACACAGATGTGTACACCTCTCATCATTTTTGGAACTGCATTTGCAAATATTGGAAAAAATAACGGTGCAAAACTAATGTAAACTTCTTTCAACAACAAAGCAAAGTTGAAACAAATACAGAAATTTGCTTCTATAGTTAGTCAGAGAAAATATGGCATAAATGTGCTTGTTTACATCAAAGCAAATGAGGTGTTAAATAAGTGCAAATAAATGACTTTACACGATGTTTACTCATTGAGAGTAAACATGCAACTTTTCCAACAAAGGCAAATCTTAAGCAAATGTGAGTGAAAATTACATGTTTGCCTTTGGAGCAAAGTTGAAGTAAATTATAAGCAAATATCATGTTTCCCTCACATTTGCGCGTAAATGCTGTAAGTGTAAACTTTTACGTTTGGCGCCACTTTACAGCTGGCGCAAATTTAGTTCAAATTTAGAGCCGTATATTTGCTCAGTTTTCAAACATGAGTAAATCCGTTTTTTCGTCCAGTCACATTACCATAATTGTAGGAAGCGTAACAATTGCCACAAAAAGAGAGACAGCAGGCGGTTTGGAGAAAATGAATGAAAATTTGGACCAGGAGATAGCATAATTGGAAATTTGAAACGTAAAAAGAAGACAAAAACCCCGACTATTGGTAACCAGTTGTAGAAAAAGAACGAAAGCCATCACGAAATAAAAGAAGACTTTGACCGAGAAACAGACCACGAACCTGAAGATGACCGTGCACGGGCTAGGCAGGCGGCAGAAGCAACACCTGATGGGACATGTGCACCAGGGACACGAGATTGTTTCCGACCACATGATCTATGCTCCACTGAAGGCGAGTGATCACGTTTACGAGCGGCTGAGTGGTCGGCCATGTGACTGTCCTGAGAAAGAGGACTGTCTGCACTGGATGAAGAAGGAGCAGGCGCGTCAGGAACCCGAAATACCGCTTTGCAGGCGTCGTTGACAGCACTTGACAGGTTGGCAAGGACCGACTGTCTCTGAGGGGTATCCGTAGAATCCTGCTGACTCTGGGAGGCCTCGGACTGAGATTGAAGCTTGTCTAGCTGGTTAAATCTCTGGTCATCAAGGGGCAGATGAAGGAAACTAAACTGATGGGGAATGGCTGGAGAAGCTATGTTCGACTCGGCAACATCTGAGGCAATAATGTCAGTGTTGGCCGCATTAGGGGTAACAGTAACCACAGCATCGGCATCAGCAGCAACGGCTTCGATGTTTGAAGCAACAGACTGGGCTGCTCGAGAAACACGCTCCCAACCGCGACAAATAGGGTAGGAGTCGGA
>OZ026602.1:29155176-29195176 GCA_964020085.1 Micromussa lordhowensis | reverse complement strand
AGGGATGGACAGTGGTAACTCGTTCTTTCACAGGAGCATACTTATCCATTAGTGACCGTAAGACCTCATCATAATTATTCACAGCTACATGGATATCATCCTGATGTTGAAGTAGAACAGAACCTTCAATATCAGTTCGAAAAGAAGTCATATCAATACCACGTAGTTTTCGAGAAGAGACAACCTTCTTTACGAATTTAGGCTTTTCCAAGCATAGAGTTGAATGAAAAGCAAAGTGATCAGAGTTGACAGGGTCGGATGTTTTAACTTCATTAACAAAATGATCCTTTGCATTAGATATTACTAGATCAAGAGTGTGCCCATTTGCATGTGTTTTCTCACTGACATGCTGTACCAGATCGAAGGAGTCCAGCACGTCCAGAAATTGTCTAGCGGTTGCATCGTTGGGATTGTCGACATGGATATTAAAGTCACCAACAATTAACAATCGCTTATGTCGCAGATCAGCAGTGATATGTTCCAAAAGCTTAGAAAACTCTTCCAAGAACAACGATGTTGACAAACTAGGGGGTCGATAGACAAGCAGAAATCTTACACAGTGCAGCATGCGTAGGTGAAAATCCATTAATTCAAAAGAGTGATATTGATCTGTGAGAGAGGTATTTAAACGAATGCTGTTCTGAAATATAATTCCAACTCCACCACCAGCAGAATGAGATCTTGGTATGTGTATCACTCTATATCCTGTAGGACATAAGGTACCGATTTCAACAGAATCATCAGTACCAGGACGAAGCCATGTCTCAGTCATCGCAAGTACATCAATATCATTGTCAACAACGAAGTCTTTCACAGCCATGGTTTTGTTTCTGACTGATCTAGTGTTGAGTAGACAAAAATGTAAATTCTTTGATGTAGAACACAAGTGACCAAGTTTGTAGAATTAGCATATTCAAAACGATATGGATGGTTGAACCGCATGTGATTCTCAAATCTCTGAGTTATACGAGTGGGACTACGAAACAAAGAAATAGTTTTTGATTGAACGGAGTCCTGTCTTTCAGCAGGAGGGCCAGGATTAAGCTCAACGTTGAAGGAAGCATCATCATTCGGATAGTATCTAAACCTAGATTTAGTAAATTTACGGCGCAACAGATCATTGAACATCTTTTGTTTAAGCGAAGGTAATTCCATTGTTTGCATGCAAAATGCAGAAGACCATGTTGAAAGACCCACGTTGATACCAAAAAACATCTTTTCCTTGGATAAATATGAACACCATAGTCGAAAAACCAGCCCAGATGCAGGAAAAGATTGATATCCGCATTCATATCCCGAAAAATCACTGGAGCGGTAAAAAATAATGGCACAAAAACCAGAGAACACCACAGCGCACCACAAACCACCGGCCATGCTTCGGTTGTTCATTTCGGTCGTGAAGACTGAGATACCGTTTGCGGCCACGACTGAGAACACGTGGTAAATATAGACTGGGAAGACGTTGTCACTATCGATTTGGAAGACGTGAGCATTAACAGCTGAGAAGATGTGTTCACTAACAGCTGGGAAGATGCTGCTGTTGAAGGCTGTGAGGAAGGCAAGGACTGTACAGGCAACTGCAAGGAACAGAGGGGCGAGGTGTTCCCTGACTGTATCATAGTGGGTGGTAATGGGCGACATGGCTTCTGAGATGGGAGTTGCGCTGACGTGGATGGCAATGTCTTGGATGGCACGGGTGTTGACAGTTGTACAGAAGAGCGTGGTACGATCGGGGCCGACATTGGCGCTTGATAGGGTAAATGGGTAGCCGATGCTGAAGACTTTGGAGGAGGACCAGTTGCATTGGAATTTTCTGAAACGAGTTTTTGTAAAGTGTCCTTTGTTAGCCTCTTCTCTTGTAGAAGGGGAGCATTGTCATGAACATTCAATACGTATAACAGCACCCAGAGCATGTGTTTACAGTGGCTGGACCGCAGGTCAGGGCAGGAACAGGAAGGGGTGTGGCAAATGTCAACATCGTACCGCGTTTGTCCGTGCTTAACAATGAACTTTCTGTGGTCTGTTGCGATCTCAACCATACCATCAAGATGCATTTCACTTGCCTCCCTTTTTGTCCATTCCAGACATTTCTTAAGCTGCTTGTTAAATTGCTCCTTGGATGACTTCGCATTTTTCCTTTTCTTCCCTCGTTTCGTGGGGCTGTGAGATGGCTCGGGATTGACAAAACCAGCAGCATCGACTGCAGAGTAAGGGTCTCCTTCGAAATCTCCTTCCCACAGCCGCTTGTGGACCTCTTTGGTGCTTAGACCTTTCCCCGTCGACTTTAAAGAGCCTTCTAGGAAGTGCTTTATGGTCTTTTCCAGGCGCACGTTTTCGCCAACATCATGACGTGCTGCATCAACGAGGGTCAGTTGTATAGCACCTGACAACCCACGTAGAATGACCAGTTTCGGCCATGTTCATGCGTGGGGCATTAACACTGTTTTTGAATGCTCGAAAGATGTGCGTTTTCCTATTCTCCCACCACTGCACCCAGGAAGAAAGAAATTTTCTTTCCTCTGGTTTCTCCTTGATAAATCTATTCAAATCAGCCCTCTTTTTTTCAAAAGCTGAAACTGTATTGGCTTCCAGAAGCGCACCGGCCAACTGCTCGAAGTGGGTCCTGCTGGCTCCATTCAATTTTACGCTTTTACGATTCACCGACTGCTTGTAATAGAATTCACACGAGACCACTCTGGAGACCGCTGCTTCTCCAAATATGATCTTAATGGCGTTCATCTTAATTCAGCTCCAGCCTCATCCAGAACCCAGTCAGTAGGATTGAAAATGTACTCTTTGTTTCCCGATATGGCTTGCAGAACCTGCGAAAAGTGACATTTCAACTATCTTCATAACTTCTTTGGATGCTTCGCTGATTGAAGGTCTTATGTTACCCATTTGTTACTGTAGTTATTTTCATCAGGCTTAACTAAGGGTTATTAATCGATCACTGACCGTTCAAATAGTTACCCGAGAAACATTTTAAGTGCCTATGAAGTAAAAAATTATTGTTGCTTATTTGAAAGGCTTTTCAAAGTTAAGGAGAATACCGTTTTCCTTTTTGAAATATCTTTTTTCGTTCTAGAGATAATTACGTTTTTGTATTATGCAAATGAGGGAAGTGATGACGTCATAAATCGTTTCACTTGAAAAGTAAAACACTGAATCATTAATATCTCCAGAAATATTGGAGCAGTGTTCTTCAAACTTGGCACCAGAAATATACATCACAAAAGAACAGAATGACACCTACCATTTTGTTACCATGGCAACACTCTTGGCTCTAGTCTCTCTCTGTGAAAAACCAAATATGCCCATTTGCAACCCTTTGAAAAGGGACAGAGGGTCTTGCTCGGAACACACATGGTTCCTATATTGTCTTAACTCTCCCCATTAGATTGTTGAGAGTGGATGATCGTTGTTTAAGATAAAATCTGAGAACTTTAGTTTTAATTAAAACACGACCAGCGGCATAACCGTTGTCATGGCAACAGCACAATGGGTCTCGTTTTGTTTCTTTTACGATGTACATTTCTGGTGCCAAGTTTGAAGGCCACCGCTTTAATATTTCTAGAGATATGCTTGATTGAGTGTTAGACTGTTTTAGTGGAACCACGTATGACGTCATCACTCATAATACAAAAACGTGAATATCTCTAAAACGAAAAAGGGTATTCCAAAAAGGAAAACGCCATTCTACTTTACGCTGAAAATCCTTTCAAATCAGCAGCAATTATTTTTTACTTCATAGGCACTTTAAGATTTGTAAATGAAATCACTCTCTCTTATACAATCTTCTTATATTGTTCCTTTTAACCAGTTATTTGATGCACCAACTAGACCACTGCCTAGTTGCATCTGAATCTCTGTCAAAACCAAAGCACTCATATGAACGTGTGTTTGAATGTACGGAATTCCGGAAAGCCTGTATTCGAATACACAAGATGCGGTTCTCAAAGTCGCTGAAGCACTAAACGTTACCATTGTACCCAGTGAAATTGAAATTTGTCATAAATTGAAACGCAACAAAGGGCCACAACCAATTTTGGTTAAATTCCTAAGCCACCAGATCAAGTCCAAGCTTTACAGGGAACGAACCAAGCTTAAGAATGTGAAGATCTCGGACATCTATCCAAGCTATTCTTCTCCCGTAGAAAGTCGAATCTTCATTCATGAATAACCTAACATCGTATAGAAAGGGAGTAGTAGCAGAAGCTAACAGACGCAGGCGAGGTGGAACTCTTCTTAGTATTTGGACCTTAGATGGTAAGATCTATGTCAAAACATCTCCGGGAGGTTCTCCTAAAAAAATTTATTGTGTTGAGGATCTCGATTACATCTAGGCTTAAATGGAGCGTATTCATGTTGTTGGCAGGGCTGGGGCCTTTGAACTCGAGGTTTCGAGAGCTTATATTTAATTGTTTATCTTTATTTTATTTGTTTGCTTTTAAATTGCCGTAACTACTTAAATTCATATGCTTGATTCGACTGTTTACAAAATAGTTTTTTTAAATGTGAGAGGGTTAAAAAATCAACAAAAGCGAAGAAGCATCTTTTCTTATCTGTAAGGATCAAAAATGTCATTGCTATTTTCTTCAGGAGACCTATTCTGAACCAAAAGGTGAATTGATCTGGAAAAGCGAATGGGGTGGCGAAATGTTGTTTTCCCATGGTACTAATTGCCAAAAAGGTGTTTGCATCCTTTTGAATCCGTCAGCATGCAATCTTTTGATTGAATCTCAGTATTCCGATGTTGATGGTCGGATTATTCTGGTTAATATAACTTTTAATTCTACCAAACTCTCACTCTGCAATATTTATGCTCCGAACAATCTTGATCGGCAGCTGCGGTTTATTTCAACATTGAACGGTTTTTTATGTTTAAATGCAAATATTAGCGAACTTATTCTCGGTGGGGATTGGAATGTCGCCTTGGAAGCTATTGATGAAAGCGGTGGCATTCCATGTAGGCCGACCGCTTATCGCGAACAGGTGTTGGCGATGGCTAAGGAATTCGGACTTGTTGATATTTTAAGAGTAAAGAATCCAAATGGGAAGTTTTATACTTATGAATCTCAGGCACTTAAAGTCAAGTCAAGGATTGATTACTTTCTCATCACTAAATTGTGGGGTCACCTTGTCTCCGGGGCTGATATTAAAATCTCAATAGCTCCTGACCACAGAGCGGTCAGATTGGGGATCAAAATGGCCATAAATAAGCGTGGCCCGGGTCTTTGGAAGTTCAATAATTCTCTGTTAAAAGATCAAGGGTTTATAACGCTAATTGAAAACAGCTATCCAATGATCAAAGCAAAACATAGTGAGGTCGAAGATGCGCACTTAAGATGGGAATTAATCAAGATGGACTTGAGAGGTATTATTATTCCATTCGCTAAGGCCACAAGATTACATATTGAGAAACTAGAAAAACAGTTGGCGGAGCTGGACATTACAATTTTAAACCATATTGGTTCTCAGATGGATTTGTTGTCTAAGCAGTCGGAGTTTGAAAACTTAAAAAAAGAGTTGCAACACTGGTACGATAAAAAAGACGAGGGTGCAATATTCAGATCAAAACTGAGGTGGATGGAACAAGGCGAGAAGCCAACAAAGTATTTCTTTAACTTAGAGGCCAAAAATGTTACGCTAAAAACTATAGTTGAATTGAAGGTCTCTGAAAATAAAACTGTCATTAAGGACGACGAAATATTAAAAGAAATTGAGAACTTTTACCGAGATCTGTACACCTCTCAATTTTCCGGTTCTCAAGGAAAATTCGACAAACTTTGTTGAAAATGTTGTTTTGCCGCAATTGTCTGAAGTCGATAGAAATACGCTGGAAGGTGAATTAACCGTTGGAAGAATGTCGTCAGATTCTTAAAACCTTCAGCAATGGGAAGTCCCCTGGGGAAGACGGTTTCACAGTTGAGTTTTATGTTCAGTTCTTTGAATTTTTTGCGCCTGATTTGCTTGCAAGCCTCAACGCAGCTTATCTTCACGGGGAAATGCCTGTTTCTCAGAGGAGAGGAGTTATTACACTGATTCCAAAAGATGATCCCAGCCTCCTTGAGCTATCAAACTGTCGCCCAATCACTTTATTAAACGTGGATTATAAAATTGCTTCAAAAGCTATAGCATCGAGAATTAAAAATGTCCTTCCCACTTTAATACATTCTGACCAATCCGGTTTCATGAAAGATAGATTTATTGGTCAAAATATTAGATTGATCAATGACATTCTTGAGCAAACCGAATTACAAAACGTTCCTGGCATTTTGCTCCAGTTAGACTTTAGGAAAGCCTTTGACACAGTTGAGTGGCCGCTTATTCAACAAACCTTGTTGAAGTTTAACTTTGGTGATAGTATAAAGTGCTGGGTTCAAACCTTCTATTGTAATGCAGAGAGCTCTGTTCTTATCAATGGCCTTAACACGAAACAAATACCCTTGTCAAGGGGTGTTAGACAGGGCTGCCCTTTGTCGCCATATCTTTTTATTTTGGTGGCCGAGATTCTAGCCTCTAAAATAAGGCATGATAAAACCGTTCAAGGTATCACGCTTTTCAAGAAGGAAATTAAACTCGAAGCAATCGAAGGGTCCAACAAGGGACAGGATAGAGAGATATATTTTAATGACACGACCGTGATAACATTTCGTTTGAAACTAAAACTGCTTGTTCACCAAATTATCGACGTTGCACTGACGTAACAGATATAATGATTCAATTGCACAGTTCACCAAATTATCAACGTCACACTGACGTAATAGATATAATGATTTAATTACACCATTCATATAAATGACTGTAGATAAACGAGTTAATGCATTAAGTCCAACGGCGTGTAAGCGACCGGACAAGCTGAAACTGTAAAACTCCGCTGAAGAAGACATTAAAGTCGAAACCGGTCCGGAAAATGGCTTGTTCAGGCTGAGACGGCTGGATCGACACCCAACCATAAGTGTCCATCCTTAATTTCCAGTGCGAAAAGGGAACACTAAGGTTTGTCGCTTTTGCCTCGTTTCTGCAGGAACATTGTAATCCTAGGTAGTTTTAAGAAAAAAATAAATGAGACCAATTGTTTGTATGTGTGGTATTATTCGACTCTACAAACTGCTTGGGCTGTGAAAGCTTCTTTTGATTAACGGGTAGTTCTAAAAATCAATGAAAGTCGTGGGCAAAGTTTTGGGGTCGTCACACGAGAATTTTATCAACAGAGTTGAAAATGTAAGTTGGGGTCACGCAACACTTCAAACGTATGCTCTCAGCGGATCAAGTTTCAATAAAAATTTGCATAAAGTTCATGAAAAGTCTGAAGTTCGAAATGACGATGAGCGGGATACTAATGTCATTTTAACTTTCCACAATTTGAACTCAAAGGTCCACTGTTTTTTTTTTTAAACTTTCAGTATGGGATGAAGAAAACTGCCGACCATTCCCTGTAGTTGTTAAGCGGGATTCTTAACAAAAGACGCCTTGACTGTCGGCGGCAAAGTGAATTGTTTATCGATGGTGGTGTGGTGTCGCTTTTTCGCTCGTCTACAACTCCGTCTCTCGCTTGTTTTGTTACGGACAAACGCCGCTGTCGCAATAAACACGTAGAGAAATGGAAAGTGAATGGTCTGAATATGTAACTGCCGGAAACTCTTGCTTTTTCTGAGTGTTTCTGCTAGTTGTACGTCGGTGTTTTGGGAGAAGATATATCGCCCGTTTTCGGCCTTGGAAGGCCTAATTGAATGTTATCGACCGCTTAACTAAAGCCTTGGTTAAATGGCGAGAGATAATACGTGACAGTGAAAAAGTCTAAAAACGATTCGATTCATTCTGATTCAATTTCCGCAATTCATAATGTATGACTTCATTCCCATCATTACAACTTACGATCTGTTAGAAGTGGTGATCAGTCATTAGAACTTCGGGACAAACCGTTAGAACGTTTAATAACGCAAACCATTGGAGCATTAGAACAAACCGTTAGAGCGTTTGAACAAATCGTTAGAGCGTTAGAACAAACCGTTAGAGCGTTACTGCAAACCGTTAGAAGGTCAGGGCTGAGCGTTAGAACGTTAGTACAAAGTGTTAGAACAACTTCAAAGCCGTTAGCAATCCGTTAACTATCCGTTAGTTTTCTAACGATTAACGGATGATTGTTAGTGTACGTTTTCCCATGGCAGGTCACATATTGCTTTCTAAACGTTCAGCAAAGTTGTACACTGCAAACATTTAAGCCTATTTCTGATAGTGTTAGTAGTGTATAAATTGATAATAAACAGAAACTTTTGCAGTAGTCATAATTATTCGTTGTTTTCTTGATTCTAGGTCTATTTAATATCTGTGATAAGCTTCTGGTTGCCCTAGAGATTCTTGTGCACTGGAGGGAATTGTTTAAACGTGGTGTTCCTCTCACTGTTGCTATCGAAAGTAGCCTTGAAAGCTGGAAAAAGTGTGGCCAGGTATTGTTAATTCTTTTGCAACATATAGGGCTTTAGCTCTGTGACATAATATTTTTATTGTAGATTGGTAAGTCCTAGATAGTTATCTTGCACTCTTTCAGATCATCAGTAAACTGTCTTATCTTTATCCTATCAAGTTTGTCCCATTTTTGAATGGACAAGGCACTTAAACCTAGGATAATTTCACATAATTATTATAAAGGAAATCAACCTTAGTGTTGTACAATTCAACAGTCAAACCAGGAGAGGCATACCCTCCAGACTACAATGTAAAGAATTCAGCAATCTGGGCAATTCCACTAGCCATGATAACCATGAGAAAATCAACAGATGGGTTTCTTTCTATTTCCTATTTGAGTATGGGGCTCCGCTTTTAGTACCACTAATTAATGTAATCTTGAGAGGTACACTTCACTCGGTAACACTGGATGCCTAATTTTGCCTTACTTTAAAGTGCAAACTGTATACATTTTAAATAATGGTTGAATCCCTATTGTAACTAAAAGTAGCAAATTATAGTGTGAACTGTGAGTCTGTCAGAGGTTTGCAAGGAAATGTGACATAAACAAGGAACTGCGCGATTATTTATGCATGCAATGGCCGAATGTGCAATTAAGAAATGATAGGAAATTAATTACCTCTTTTTCCACTAATGTTGTGGAACAACCTGGTTTGGGCTCTGGGTCTGTTGATGTTGAGGGTTGAACTATTTCCTAAATTTTTAACAAATGAGAATTAATATCACATAATTATCATTGAAATAATTATATCTTCAAATAAAAGCAAAATTGCAATATTAATTCCAGATGTAACATACATGTGTAGGTGATGTAAGTGTACCCACTGTCTTGGTATAGGTTACTTTTAATCTCAATACTGCTTCAGCACCCTGATATAATGACCAATAGAAATAATTTTTATTACACACAATTACATTACACAATTACATTACTGAAAAAACTTCGGTCTTTTAAACATCATAACTGATTGTGAGTAGTTTGAGTATACATCAATTAAAGGCTGCTATCATGGTAGTTTACAATTTACATTCATTATTCTTTAAAATTATACGGAACTGGTTTTCTTTATAGGGAGTAGCCAGTGGAATGGCCTCGTGTCTGCACTAGATTTATATATACCTCATGGAACAAAGGTTTTCAATGTATGCGTGAGTCTAACTTAAACAGATGAAGTTATTTTCTTTATGCTCAGAATGGAGACAAATATCGAACATCTCATTCCAAAGCCATTAATCCAATGGCATCATTACAAGTCAAAAACTCATGCTTGCTGGTCAGTTGGTCAATCAAACAACCACTACTCTCTAAAATATCACACATTTTGTTTCAGAGCCTCCAGTCCATGAGGCTTGATATGGACTTAGAAACATAGTCAGTTTGAACACTAACCATTTCATAAACACGTTTTCTTCGAGGAGTGAAAGTGTGGAAAGTTTTCTTGGATGCTGGTGATAAATTCTAAAGGATATGAGAACACCATACAAAATGTTAACTCCAATCCAATTTGGTAATGCATTCCAGACTTTACAAGTAACTAAGATACTTTCAGAGGGGGGGGGGGGGTTTATAGAAAACCAAAAGATGTCTACCATTAATTGGATTGACATAGGTGCATTAATATATATTAACATATAGGTTACACTTTTACACAGAGTTAACGTTAAGGCGATCTTGACATGTTAACCTAAATCTAATGTGGCTGCAGCTATAGGCAAGTGTTTGTCAAAGGCTGCCTTAAGAAATCACTTCTGACCACAACCTAAATTAAGAATTCAGCAATCTGGGCAATTCCACTAGCCATGATAACCATGAGAAAATCAACAGATGGGTTTCTTTCTATTTCCTATTTGAGTATGGGGCTCCGCTTTTAGTACCACTAATTAATGTAATCTTGAGAGGTACACTTCACTCGGTAACACTGGATGCCTAATTTTGCCTTACTTTAAAGTGCAAACTGTATACATTTTAAATAATGGTTGAATCCCTATTGTAACTAAAAGTAGCAAATTAGTGTGAACTGTGAGTCTGTCAGAGGTTTGCAAGGAAATGTGACATAAACAAGGAACTGCGCGATTATTTATGCATGCAATGGCCGAATGTGCAATTAAGAAATGATAGGAAATTAATTACCTCTTTTTCCACTAATGTTGTGGAACAACCTGGGTTGGGCTCTGGGTCTGTTGATGTTGAGGGTTGAACTATTTCCTAAATTTTTAACAAATGAGAATTAATATCACATAATTATCATTGAAATAATTATATCTTCAAATAAAAGCAAAATTGCAATATTAATTCCAGATGTAACATACATGTGTAGGTGATGTAAGTGTACCCACTGTCTTGGTATAGGTTACTTTTAATCTCAATACTGCTTCAGCACCCTGATATAATGACCAATAGAAATAATTTTTATTACACACAATTACATTACACAATTACATTACTGAAAAAACTTCGGTCTTTTAAACATCATAACTGATTGTGAGTAGTTTGAGTATACATCAATTAAAGGCTGCTATCATGGTAGTTTACAATTTACATTCATTATTCTTTAAAATTATACGGAACTGGTTTTCTTTATAGGGAGTAGCCAGTGGAATGGCCTCGTGTCTGCACTAGATTTATATATACCTCATGGAACAAAGGTTTTCAATGTATGCGTGAGTCTAACTTAAACAGATGAAGTTATTTTCTTTATGCTCAGAATGGAGACAAATATCGAACATCTCATTCCAAAGCCATTAATCCAATGGCATCATTACAAGTCAAAAACTCATGCTTGCTGGTCAGTTGGTCAATCAAACAACCACTACTCTCTAAAATATCACACATTTTGTTTCAGAGCCTCCAGTCCATGAGGCTTGATATGGACTTAGAAACATAGTCAGTTTGAACACTAACCATTTCATAAACACATTTTCTTCGAGGAGTGAAAGTGTGGAAAGTTTTCTTGGATGCTGGTGATAAATTCTAAAGGATATGAGAACACCATACAAAATGTTAACTCCAATCCAATTTGGTAATGCATTCCAGACTTTACAAGTAACTAAGATACTTTCAGAGGGGGGGGGGGGGTTTATAGAAAACCAAAAGATGTCTACCATTAATTGGATTGACATAGGTGCATTAATATATATTAACATATAGGTTACACTTTTACACAGAGTTAACGTTAAGGCGATCTTGACATGTTAACCTAAATCTAATGTGGCTGCAGCTATAGGCAAGTGTTTGTCAAAGGCTGCCTTAAGAAATCACTTCTGACCACAACCTAAATTGTTCTTTCCTTCAAAACTTGTATTTTTTTCCAGGCACTATTATGTACCCCCTGTAATTGATTTGTAAGTGCCCAAGAAGTAACACAACCATGCATCCATATTCTTAAACAAGATTTCCATTGTTTTATGCATGTAAACACAGGTCATCATTGCTTTAAGATATATGGACTGTGTGTTTTACTCTGTCAAGAGACATGTAGTCACTGAAATGTTAAATCAAATATCTCAGAAACATAACACATTCACCATTCTCTTAACCTGTGCCCTGTTGTCCACGAGAAGCCTTGGATCAGGTGGGTAAGAGAATTTCAGGCGATGCTCTCTCTTTGAGGTCGCATCTCATAGTAGGCTCCAGGTTTGACCAGACCAAAATGGAATGGTGTAGTATTTAAGGTTACAATTGTTATAGCTCCACCTAATTTAATCGTCCTCATACACTACAATCTTCAATCATTCTTTCAAACAAAAACAAGCCACATAAAATTATATACCTCATTATGTTTATTGCCAACGAGCCAGCCGAGCGAAGACGCTCGGCTGGTGAGGCGGCAGAGAATAGTGCCGCGCGAAGAATGGCGTATGCGAAAAAATTCTCAATCGAGCTCTGAAAGTGTAACTGTAAGGTGTAAGATGTAACAATGGCTCAGTTTGAGCCAATTGCAAGGACGGAACTATTCGAGCTATTGTAGTTTTTAGCCAATCAGGAGGCGCGTTACATCTAGACTTGTCTCGTGGAATATCATTGTTTTCTTTGCTGTTGTGTTTATCCAACTGTGAACAATTTCATAGTCTCAGAACATATCGAACCAGTGTGTTTCCTCTCTCACTTTATTGAAATGAAAGTTCAATTGGGGAGCATACCCTTTACAAAACTCTTCTTCTAATTCGAATATTCAGGAAAACTGTCAGACAAGAGCAGATCCAAGACACAAAATCGACACGAAAACGAACCAGCGTGTTCACCACAGAATTGAACAAGCGTGTTCATGAATCGAAACAGTGTATTCCTTCTCTGTTTACCTATATCGAACTGAAAGTTCCATCGGGCAGCTTTTTTGGAAAGATTGTGTTCACCAGTCGAACCACTAGAGCAAATCCAGTGTTGAAATCTAGCATATCGAACTGAAGGTTGAGTCGGCAGTGTTTCCGAACAGAACTGAACGAGCGTGTTTACCATACAGTCGAATCCAGTGTTCAAAACACAAATCGGATCTGTTTTACCACAGAATTAAACGAGTCGTGTTCATCAATCAAACTAGCGTGTTTACTTTCACTTTGACTTTGCCCATAATATTGAACTGAAAGTTCGACCGAGCAGCGATACATTCCAATACTCTTGATATTTAGGGATTGCGTGACGAACGTTACCGGCCGGTAAACGCGTAATAATTTTTTCTCGGTAATGTTTGCAACAGAAGAGAACCAAAAATCCGTTATGCTGTATTAATAAACCCCTTATTATAGCACAAATTATTCGCTCGTTGGCACTCTATCGATAGGTATACCTAGTAATTGTTATACATACCCGTCACCCTGACCAAAATGGTTTCCTCTAGGAGAGAGACCTCCTCCAGAAGTTCATTTGCGGGCTGCTCCTCTTGCTGAGGGTTTTCCGAGTCAACATCAACAGGAGTATTTCTATACTCCTCTTGGGGTTGGTCTTCAGTCAAGCCAATGGCTATTTCAAAAGAATAATATATATCATGTTATTGTACATTATAACAGGTTATACTGGTGGAAAGTTTATTCAGGGCGTTTCAACTTATTACCAAATCAGATGTTATAGCAACAGGGTGTTTAAACTATCTATTTAATAAGTTCAATTAGTCACTGAGTATTGAGAATAACTGAGTATTGACCACCTACTTATTACCAAGTCACAGAATATTTCATTTCATTTCACTTTTGATCTTATTCAGTTCACGGAGATGCCCTGTGCCTCTATCATTTATGTATTTTCTGATAGGTTGTTCAGGAAATCAACCTTAATTTAATGCATTGGTTCCTCGACAGGTGATAATATTATTGCATGATGATGTATATGAGACTATTGTACATAATGTCCTTCCTTTCAATTTCACATGCAAATTAGGGGCGTAAATGTAATTTAAACCCCACCAGGATTACAAAATGTAAATAGACAACAAAAAACAGTGAAATATACAGAAGTCGATAGCTAAATTAAATGACAGCAAAGTTCAAGTGCGTTACGATTTATCACTCAGTTATATAATGAGTCAGTTATTAAATTCTGTGTGACACTATTACCATAGTGAAGCCACTTGATAAAAGATGGGTCCAGAGAACCCAAGGGTACTTTGTGTGCCCTTCTGCTTGTAACCTTTGTGTTCCCCGCCTTCTTGGAACGGAGTGCGGCAAGTGGGGTGCTGGCATTAACGGCAAAAGTCATTGGTTGTGAAACACCATTCACGACACCCTTTTTCAAAAATTCTGTAATTTACTGTTGGAAAATGAATGTAACAATTTACTACCTGAATCAATGATAGTATTCAGGTTTTACTGGAAACTATTTAGCTATCAGTTTGCCTGAGATGACCATAATAGAATATATTAAATATTTGTACATTTTAAGGAAGAAAGTAATGTCAGTGGTTTTATTGCTAACAGTATAATTTATATTAACACATTAATCTATGCATAACAATTATGAAATGTACTTACCATGCTGGAAACTTCGGCACTTAGCAAATTCAAACCCTCTTTTAAAAAGGCAACTCCTTACCAGTGTCTCTTCCAATCATTTTCACACTACAAAAAGGATTGATCCAGGTGTGGACCTATGGAAGAACATAACAAATAGTGTTTAATACTAGTAATAACCAAAGGTTAGGAAGTGCGGGCGAGGGATATGCATGATGGTCTTTACAGAGGTAATGAATTTATTCTGAAAGAGTGTGTTGTGTTCGTCTCTGTTGTGGGGATTCATGTAAGCTCCCAAACAACGTGTTAGAGAATTATTCAACCAGTCAATGCGATTCAAAACGTTATCATTATGATCTGATCGACCGTTACAATTTTCAAGCTCTCTTCTTAGACGGGTTAACAACCGCCAAATGAATACGACCGGTTGCTCGCTCTGTTGTTCGGTCATTTTGCCTGAAAAATTTTTTTTCTGCGGGAAATAAATCATGGCACTATGCTTTCGGGCTCACTCCAAGGCACTGGGTTACCGAATTTGATATCCGTAGGTTAAATTTGGTGCATATACAGAAAAATAGGTCCGCAATGCGTACTTGTGTGGGATTTCATTCAAGTTTGCTACGGTTTGAATAAATGAGAAACTGTTTTGTTTTGTTACTATTCAGTCCCTTTTGCGAAGTAACGTATTACAGTTTTATGATTTGCGTTGTAATCTTTGAGAAGGGGAAAGCAACAATTGAAGTTTTCAAAGAACTCAGGAAAAACTAAGTCGAAGGGTTGTTAAATGCCATTATTGACATTTAAAAAACAAATGATTTTGTAACAAGTCTAGATAAGCAGTGAAATGCTTATTTTCAAGATGAGGGTTATTGGGTAAAGTTCTATGTAGGTGTGATTTTGAACACACAGGTTCCAGATGTAACCAGAGGATTTTGGGAACTGAAAAAGATGTCAGCTTGATGTCTTTGAGTTGCGTGAAAGATTCAGTCATGATTCCGTTTATGTTAAGGGAGGCATTTTGTATACCAGTGGATTAGCACAAAAGTAGAAGCCACATTGGGAGCTTGATTTGGTTTAAATGTACGACTTATTTTTGATAATATATGCGTGTTATATATCACAATGCAGTATTTTCAATAAAGAAACACAGAAAAATTTAGTTGAATCAAGTGCCTATGGGGTTGCAAATTGAAGAATTTAAGGAAAAAAGATAGACGCATAAAAATACCAGAACAAGAGCAATTTTTAATAAATCACATATTGAGTAGCGCTTATTGACATTGTAATGATTTTTAACCCAATAAAATTAACAATTACCTGGAGGTTTTATTTAACAGAAAGTTCAACAGAGATAGAGGGTGCATTTCTTTGGGGTTATCTGAATCAGGATCAGTGATCGAAGATCACTGGTGCATCAGAGGAACTGATGAATCATGTTAGGTTATGGATTCATTGGTTCCTTTGATGAACTATGTGAGTTATCCTGGATCACTGATCATGATCCAGATCACTCCAAAGGAACACACACTGAGTGTTATCATAATAGATTTCAGGAATAGTAAACAGGAACATACCTCAAGGACAACAGAGTTCAATGTATAGTGAAGTTTATGATGATATTGTATGACTTTAAATATCAGAATGTTTGAGGTTTTCTATTATGGAGAGTGTAATTTCATGCCAGTTTGTTTACCAAGTTCAAGCTATGTGGAAACATGAACTGAATAGATAAACTTGACATCATGCAAAGTGCTTATGTACTGCAGAAGAAGGTTGAAAACAAACATTGTGAGCAAGTGAACTTTGTTTATGACTTCATGTTAGTGCACACAAGAGGACCTGTGAGACTTGCTTCACTCTGAATTGCTGGAAAAGACTGAACGTTTGGCACCAATCAAAATTCAGAATGAGTATTACAATTCGGAACTGATCTGTCAAGAGAGTAGTTTTAGGGGGTCTACACATGTGATTTGAACTCTGGGTCTGTGAGAATGCCTGATGATTATCTAATTGATATGAAGTAGCTTTAACTATAAACTTAACAAACATAAGTTCCTTTGAACTCTGTTCATAAAAATTCAACAAAATTTAAGCTAAATTAATTCAAGACAGTGTACTTTGGAATTTTAAATAAGCACAAGTAAATTTTTTCGAATGACAAATGTCATGTGGTCAAAGGTTGTATGCAGTTTGAAGTTTCGAAAAATTTACAAGTGCAAATCACATTAGAAATTATGTTATTACCAAGTCATAATGTACACATGAACGATGCCCATTCACAGTAACTCAACAAACTGACGATAGGTAAATTTGGCAGTAGTGACTAAGTGAAGTGTTTGCCATCAAAAATTTTGCTTTGAGATCTGATAGGTTTTTAGTGCTACATGCTTTCAGTGAGCCAAGTTTAGATTTGCACTAGAGTTGCTGCTTTTGCACTAGTGATTGAGAAAATGGCATCTAGTTGGTTTGAGCCAATCACAAGGGTGTAATTTTTCAAGTATATGAGTATTGCGATGAATTAGTTAAAACCCAAGAAGTAACTGAAAGAGAGTTGTAGTCTACCACATAAAGGTTTAATAGACATATATTGTTACTAAGTATAAACATGAATGCTTGTCTGAACTATTATGAGGAGAATCTGGAAGACTTCCGAGGTTATAGGATGTCATGAAATGTTAAGGTCTTGTTCTAAAATATTAATCACATTTCCTTGTAAACTTCTAGGTTCAATAAAAGAAAATCCCTTTGTTTGTCAGTTTTAATGTATTAGTTTCTTAAAGTTTGGAATCAATCACAATAGACATTTAGCACCAAGGTTTTAACTTCACCTGATGGGAGGACATATTCTCAGGATATTGAATTTCGAGACAACAGCAGTGTTTTGTTCACCGCACAGTCAAATTCAAGCCGACAAATATTGGCTTGCGAGTACAACGACTCCTTTATAACAACTCGAAAACACCAAATCGAAAGGTCCAAGGCGATGACTGTTGGCTTCTGAATAAAGTCAAACAGCTCCTGTGACAAACGATCTTATGTTATAAACACCTGAAGAAATATCAGAAGGAAAGTCGCAGATTAGAAACAACGCAGGTGAAAAAAACGGGAACGTAAATCGACTTTCGTCTATCAGTTGGGATACTTTGAAGCCAGAATTTCAACTTATATAAGAAATTAAGACTTAAATATACTCCACGAAAACGTCAAAAATGAAAACGACTTCTACTTACCTTGTGAACTAAAAGCACAACGCAAAATCTTCAATTAAAACTCGGTAAAACCACAACAGCTGAAAAAAGCAATGGCCGCCTACGAAACATGAACGGCACACAGTATACTTGAACCCAGTCTTCTCACGTGCACACAACCAAACTAGAAACCACGTGACGAGCACTTCGATCAGTGGACAAATAAATAAATAAATAAATAAATAAAGAAATAAAAAAATATCGCTGCCTCTGGCTATGTGTGGGAAATCCCACACAAAAATTGATAGTCCACAATTTAGTTGGACAGACAAAAATTTACACGAGTTAATTTTGGCGGGGATCACAAGCAATAATAAACAACACCACCTTCAGCGCATGAGGCGAAATATGGTCACCCGCTAGATTTTGATTGGAAAACGCGCCAGCTATGCATGAGCTGCACATGATTCTTTGGCCAACTAGACGGGTTCCACGTGATAAAATTGCGTTCGCGTGAAAGCGCCAGTGCTCAAATTATGTCCTTTCATTTCATTGGTTCTTACTGTCCCAGGGGACAAAAATGTTTCGGACCGTGATTTCTGCTAAAATCGAGTCAGTGTAAAGCTATATAACTGCCGCGCATGCGTTTGTAACCAATGTGGAGATTCGGATTGCGGGCTCCGCTGGTCGCCCGCAATTATGCAGGTTTACAAATTAACCATATTGGTTGCTCTCGAACTCTCTAATTCCAAAAATAAAAATACACAAACGTGCCGAGAATGAAAAAAAGCATTTCCTAGCTGTTTACAGTTAGATGTAATTTTATACCTGTCCAATACTTCCTTTGATTTTTTCAAATACTGCTAGCTAAAATCGAACCATGATAGGCAACACCTCTACCACATCACATGACACTGAAGTTTTCATTTCTTCGATGGTCTTCCAAATGTTAGTTTTCATGTTAACTGATGCCAAAAACTGGAAGATAAACATTCATCAATCAAAGTTTGAGATATGTTTAAAGGCAGGTCAATATTAAGGTTTAATATATACCACCACAGATGTCCAATGCAAAGCCGGAAAGTTTATTATCCCTCAGTCATAATAAGCTCAGTAATTTTATCTAAACGTGAGAAGAGTGTGTCCTACAAAGGGAAACAAACTTTTGTCCTAATTGAGCAAGCAAATTATGCTATCTTTGTATCTCTTACTTCTATTAAGTAACACCTTAATATTGAGTGGATGGGAAGATTAAACTTGAGTGTTCAAAATATTTGTTAAAAAATGTTACTATTAAAATAGAAATACATGGATCATGTAAGTCTGAAGAAGAACCAAATCAAAGGCTGCTATGAATAAGTCGTGGATACATTACGCTTCATAGTCACACCTTTCGTCTTTCAATCAACTGAGTGAACAATAAATTAAATTCAAGGCTGCGCTCTAGGAAAATTTCAGGGCGGCCTTCGGGCGCCTAACATGGGCAAGTAGGTCGCCCCGCCTTCCGCCCAAATTTATTAAATAAGTAATTAATAATTAATTAGTTAATATTCCATTTCATGGTTTAATCAGTTAGTAATTAATCATGAAAATAATAATCATAGAATTTAGCATTTTACTGTTGTTTTACGGCATACGCAGTATTGCAACTTATTTTTTGCAAGAAAGTTAAAATTTTCAGAAAGTAGACAAAACCATTGTATAAGTTTGTGCGACATCCGGCCGAGGGAACCATGTATTACTGAATGACAATCTTTACTAATCCGTGACGTTTTGAAAGAGTATACTTTTTACAGTTCCAGGGAATCCGCATAATTGGCAAACAGTTTCATCTTAAATCTCCCTCGTTCAATATTCACTTCACCTGGCACGGGCGGCGAAGCGAGTTACTAAATTTAGCGGTCACGTACACTATTTTAGCGAACTTGTGATATCATGAAATCCTGTTATAAATTAACCACATACGTGTTAAAACCGCTTAGAAATTTCTTTCAAGACCACTGAAATAGGTTTCGGAACAAAAGGGTTCTTATTTTAAACTTTTGTTTTCGCCAAATTTTCGCCAAATGTGGTGCTGTGTCACGGCTGGACGAAGCTAATTAACAAAAATTTGCATAAAGGACGGTTTCGTTTTATTTATCATGCGCTCCACTGTTCAAACTGTTGAAACACACAAATGAAACATAAGCATCAACCACTTCAATAGAAAAAATAGATCTTCAGCACATGCTTGTGCAAAAATCGTGCAGTTTCTCAGTTCTCACGGGCAAGGACAAAATAATATTTCGTGCTAAATCATGTGGAACAATATTATTACATAACACAGACGTGACAACTTTGAGCGTGAACAATCCTTGTTGTCCTGGCGAATATTTTTTAGTTCTGCAAATATCATCAAATTAGCGAGTAAAATTATAAAATGTTAGCTACAATCAGTTGCTCGCTTTACCGCGTCGTTCAATGGACAAGAAAGTTGGGCCATAAAAAACCGGAAGAGAAACCACCGAAGCGAAACAAGACCCATGACTTAACCTAAATCTACGTGGTTTCGTTCCGTTCCGTTTCAATGCGTTCGCTGGGGCGTGTTTAAAACACGAAATGGCGAAATGGCACTCCAGTTAGCCTAAACAGCGCTTCGGTTAGCCTAAAAAGCGCTTCGGTTAGCCCAAATAGCACTTCGGTTAGCCTAAATATCACTGACTTGAAGGTGGTTAGCTCTCAATAATTGTATGGGTTAACCATATCCCACATTGTTAAGTGCCATTCCGTCATTTCGCCATTCCGTGTTTTAAACACGCCCCGTTTGCTGGTTTCGTTTCGGGTTTTCGCACAAGCCGAAAACTAGGCGCCTGGACGGGCGACCGCTTTTCTTTTTCAGTCGCCCGAGACCAAATGTTAGTCGCCTGAGGTGACCGGGCGCCGTTAGAGCACAGCCTTCAGTTACACATGCATGTGCTGCTGCAACGAGTATTAAACTCTCTCGAAGAAACGGACCGCGCCGTCATTGAATCGATTTCAATTGGGTTCCCGTCGACCTATCGATTTGTTTACATCTGAGTGAGTGACACATTTGCATATTCTGCCCCACACCAATAGTCGTTTCAACGCTTCGCGTATCCACGACTAAAAAATGACTAGCTCTACACTAAGCGAATCACGCATAGAATAATAGTCTCTGCCACGTGTGTGGCGGTATATATAGAGATACATTAATAATTAACTAAAATATGATCTATTCCGACACGTGATTATAATAGAAGATGCGTGCGTCAAATTAAACAGTTTAAGCGAAGCTCAAAATCAACCAATGTGTGCTATCTGATGTCTGATATGGATGAAACTGAAAGGGAAAGTATCATCCACAGACTTCATTCTTATCCCCCTGAATACAATTTTTTGTTTGCTACACCTGAAACAGTGCTGTCTGGTTGTGTACTTGATTTAATCCAGAAACTGTCATCTGACCATCTAATCAATTTTTTTGTACTTTATGAAGCCCACTGCATAGACACTTGGGGATTTCATTTTCGCCCCAGTTACTCTGAGTTATGGAGACTTAAGGAATTTGGATGCCCAATTTTGGCCATGACAGGAACAGCAAAAAGACTTACAGAGGAGGTCATTGTTAGCAATTTAAAACTGCCACCAGATACTAAGGTCATTAGGCAAACATCAAATCGCTCTTATCTGATATATCATGTTTTAAACAAGAAATCTGATGGGAAGGATGCCTTAGTTGAACTTATAAAGAAAGAATACCCAGAGAAGTGTGGTATCATCTACTGTGCTGAAAGGAGTGATACTGTAGATGTCACTTATCGATTGAAGACTGCTCGTGTAAATGCTGTCTTCTTCCATGCTGCCATGGATGTCTGTGCCAAACAGAATTGTGTGGAAAACTGGAACTCTAGAGGGGCACAAGTCATGTGTGCTACTGTAGCTTTTGGAATGGGTATTGACAAGCCTGATGTAAAGTTTGTCATCCACCACAGTGTTCCAAAAGATTTAGAAAGTTATGTGCAGGAATCTGGACGGGCAGGTAGAGATGGCCATGATGCACACTGCTTCGTCTTTTTCCGTTTTGAGGACAGAACAAAGCACCTACCTAACATTTCATCCCTTCCTGACAATGACCAAAAACTGATTTGTCTGAATGGACTAAATGACATGGTTAAATACTGCATCAGCCATGTGTGCCGTAGACAACAGATAGTTGCCTATTTTGATGGAGAAGACAATTCTGGCAATATCTGCAAGCGGTCCTGTGACATCTGTTCTGGAGGCAAAAATTTGCAACCTACTGACCACAGTGAAGATGCCATCAAGGTTGTAAGTTGTTTAGAATCTATGCAGCAGGTACACCCTAAAGTGACAACAAAGTTTTTGGTTTTAACTTTTCGTGGAGCAAAGGCAAACACTGTCATAAGTAAGGGATTCCAAAATGTAAGTGTATGGCATGGGAAAAGACAAATTTAGTGAGAAACAACTTCTCAAATTTTACAGCTCTTAGAGCTTCCAGGTTAACTGTTGAGTTTCAGTATGTTCACACTTGAATGGCCTTAAGGAAACAGGAAAGAATATAAGATCAGTGGACTGTTGGGTGAGCATGTACCATGGCTGGATATTGGCCAAGTTCTTTTTTTTTTTTTGCATGTTTATGAGTCCATCTCGGTTAACTCGCAAAAAACGAACAAGGCCAATATCCAGGCATCTTGACCGAACAAGCTTGATCAATAAAGAATTTATTATACATGTATGGCTTTTGGGGAAATTATTCTCATGGGACATGGTGGGTAGTCCGAGCAGGCAAGATAGTTTCATCTTGCCCGTTTGGGTAGCCAATCATGCATCTTGCTCGCTCACGGAGCTAGCCAGATAATAAAGACATATATGATATACAGGTACCCCAATTACTTAAAATATTCTCAATGTATAAGTTGTTTGTGTCTTACTTTCTGCTTGTCTCATGTTCCCTTGATAGAAAGAAGCTATTTTGCTACATGTAATGTCAAGAAAAAATCAGCTTAAAGGCCTATCTTAGAGTTGCTTCTTGCAAAATGAGTAATCAAGTGTACCTAATTGTACTCATAAGATAAATTTAGTGAGAAACAACTTCTCAAATTTGTTCAATTCTTAATCACGGAAAATATTGTAGCTGAACAGCTTCGCCCTGCAAATGAGAACAGTACAAGACCTCATCTTGTCAAGGGAAATGATGCTTCTCAACTGGTCCACAAAGAACTTTGTTTCTATTTCTATGAACATTAAAATTTATTAAGGCTACAATTCTCTTCTTGTACAAATCCCATACTACACCTTTTAAATTTCTCTTCATGTCCCAAGAGAAACTGAAAACAATGATTATGCAAAATTTTTTTTTTTTGGGGGGGGGGGGGTAAAAGAGGTGTATTATGGGATTTGTGCAAGTAGTTGAGAATGAGTTCAAATTCATGAAAATGTACCTTGTTTAAAAACTATTTTTTATCAATCAACTTCTATTCTCATTTTGATGTTAAAGTTTACAAATCTAAGGACTGTATCTGTAAGTAAGAATACCCAGAGCAGTGTAATATTGTCTACTGTGCTGAAAGGAGTGACACTGTCGATATCTCTTATCGATTGAAGACTGCTGATGTAAATGCTGTAAATTCATCTGTAATTATGTGTAAAAAACTGTGAAACTATATTCATCGAACTACATTTCTAATTTTTAAGGAAACATTAAATTTATAGAAATTAAACAACTGAATTCCTTTGTATATGATATTAGTGAAAGCAACAAATTGTGACTCGTGTCTGCAATCCAAGAAAATAACTAGAATGTTACCCCCCTGATTTAAAATTCCATAGCAGAGCAAATCACTCAGCACTCTTCTTGCTCTTGAGTGTCCCTCACTATGTCAACATCAGAAAGGACCTTGAAAGCACTAAATAGTTTTTGTCCAAAATTCTGGGTAACTTTGACTTTCCCTTGCTTGTAGACATAAACAAGTGTTGTCGATACCTTGCCTTTTTTCACCTTGGTTTGTCAGCTGTGGGGTCAAAGAACTTCTTTTGCAAGTAAAACCACATGCCCTTGAGCTGATCTGGAAATGGATCTTGTTCAGTGTGATGGGAAGAAGGATGAACATTAAAAGCCTCCCGTCCTCCAAATACACTTCTTACAGCTCCTAGAGCTTCCAGGTTAACTGTTAAGAGTTTCAGTATGTTCACACTTGAATGCCCTTAAGGAAACAGGAAAGAATATAAGATCAGTGGACTGTTGGGCGAGCATGTACCATGGCTGGATATTGGCCAAGTTCTTTTTTTTTTTTGATGTTTATGACTCCATCTCGGTTAACTCACAAAAAAAAGAACAAGGCCAATATCCAGGCATCTTGACCAAACAAGCTTGATCAATAAAGAATTATACATGTATGGCTTTTGGGGAAGTTATTCTCATGGGACACGGCGGGTAGTCCCGAGCAGGCAAGATAGTTTCATCCTGTCATTGAATATGCAGCAGTGCCGGTGCCAGGGTTATGTACATTGGCATGGGTGCTGGACGCAGATTGGCTGATCTGGCTCACTTCTGAAACTTCCACAGCGTAATTTGGGAACTCCTCCTCTCTTTCAAGCAACAGTGTGACGATGTCTGCAGCTGTTGGCCTTTGTTCCGGTTCAAAGCATGTACATGCCTCATGGACTCAATATAAATGCCGCCATTCGCCTGTCTTTAAAAGTTGCCTGTACTTTTCGCCAAAGGTTGGCCTCTTGCCATCTTTGAGCAAGCTTTCAATGCCAGCTATCTTGACATTTGTTCAGGTCTTCTTGATAAGGGAATCGTAATTGGTGATTACAGATGCGAAAAAGAACCATTCCATATGCCCAAATGTCAGTTTTTTAAGGTCTTCAATGGTTCCTTCAACATGAATTCAGTTCTCTAACAACAAGATCTCTGGCGCCATGTAAGTGGGTGTACCTCTGTCAAGGCGGGCTGTCTTAGTTTGCATCAAAGTTTTAGTCTGGATCTCAGAAGACTTACTCTCACCAAAATCAGTAAGCCTGCAAATAATCGGCCTTGATTCCCACAGGTCTCGAAATTCTTTTTCTTCAGTGATGCTGCAGTAATGCTGGTTACTTACGAGAATATTTCCTGGCTTTTTGCCTAGGTCTTCCCACTTAAACTGTGGTATTTCTGGATCTACCAAAGTCTTTTTGAAGACCGGTTTCGGTAGAGGAAACATCGTAGCCTGTGAACAGGCTCCAGGTGAGCCCGAACGAAGCAAGGGAACCTGTAGACATTCTGCCGCCGTTCTATGATACCAGCTCCTGCTGTCATGTTACGATTGGTTAAATTGCTGATTGTTGACGTCTTTATGATAAACATTTGACAAGTCTTTGTAAAACGCAGTTGAACGCCCTACAGTGACAATTGTGCATTTGCCACACTTTTAATTTTCGGTCTCTCAACCTTTCGTTTAATATTTCTCAAGTGATTCTGAAGGGTACTTTATTTGCATGTCGCTTCGCAGAGTTTGGTACCTCTAAATGTGTTTATAATGTCTTAAGGCTCATTTAGGTATTTCAAAAGAGGGACAAACTTTGAAATATTCCGTAAACAAGTTACCTAATTGAACTCTATGACGCTGGGCCTGGCTGTTTGATTAGATAGTTTAGAATTGTTTGCAAGTGCAGAAAATGAAAATTTTGCCTCTCGACAAGTCTAATTACCTCCTTGACTGACTTGTTACATCAAAAGCAAAGTCTACAAGCTTCCCTGTCCCGCTCGCCAATAAAGTTTTTTTACATCCTTTCTGGGAGGCTGTTCGCAGGATAAAACATTGTGGTAGTATTTCTGAGTATTTCCATAGCTTGTGACAAGCTTCCATAAACCAAAATACACATAGCCTTCCGTATGTGAAGTGGAAGCCCCCGCTCGAGATGATGTTTTAACTGGAGCTTGAAGGATCCTTCACTCCAAATGAGTAAGCCAATCTCCCCAGTCAGCCCAACCACATTCCATTTCAAAAAGCATGGCCGTGTGAAGATCTCGGACTGAAGACCGAGTAAAGTGTGTAGCCAAATACATCAGAGAGGATAGATGAACAATTCGGGTGTGAAGTTCTTCTGGTGGGAGGGTAGGCCTTAAGAGAATGGCGGCATATCCGGTAGCAAATTCTGGTAATGTGAGATCATCATATTTTTTGTCCTTTGAAACATACGACAAACTCAAATGGCTGTGGGGACATAACTGAGGGTGGACAGTGCAGCTACAATCCTCGACAAAAGTCCTTGGCACGCCTAGATCAGATAACTGGAACATGCGTTGACAAGCTATTTTGGAAGCAATAGCTAATGGAATCAATGGAATAAGGAACCCCCTTCCCCCCGACAATGTTGGAAACGAGCAATGACCAATTCATCGCGATAAACAACATTGAATTGGGGGGAAGGGGGACGAACTGATAAATTTCCCTGACAGATTCTGCAAAAGTGGGCAAGCGTGCCAAGACTTTTGTCGAGGATTGTATTTTGACGGATACGCTATACAGACGAACTTGCGACTCTCTAACTTAAGAATGGAAGGGAATTTTAATGCAGTAACGATTATAATAGTTCGCATATTTAGTTGAAGCTTCAAAATAATCAGGGATGATGCTGGTAGTGAGGAGGGGGGTACAAGGTTAATATTAAAGCATCATTGGGGGGGGGGGGGTGAAAAACACCCAACAATTAAATTAAAACATTTAATTTGGAATAGCTTAGAGTGCCTCTTATTTCGTTTTTCAGTAGCGTAAATGTAAATTGTGTTCATTTGAGGCAGCGTATTGAGATGAAAACTATTTCCTAAGAATTTGACGCACTGGGCCAAAACAAGGAATATGAAAATAGCGCGCTGTGTTTTGGCGCAAAGCGGCTGTCAACCGACAATGGCGTCGTCTTCCTTGAGTGTTTCTCTAGAAACAGAAAGTCAAAGAGTTGTTTATCTTATTACATACAGCCGTATAGATGCTACAAAATTCCCCACAAGAGAGAGTTTCTCGAAAGCTGTGTTAGAGGGTTGGCAATACCGTGGAATAAGAGTTTTACAATGGGTGGTTTCTTTAGAGGGACATGCAGACAGCGACGTCTCGTCAAGCGATGTCAGTAATCGCTATCATTATCACATGGCTATCAAACTAAGTAAACGGGCAAGGTGGCTGCAAGTGAGAAATTTTTTGGACCAGAAGTATGGTATTCAAGTGAATTTCAGCGATAAGCATAACACCTACTACAGTGCCTACAGATATGTAACCAAAGAAGACAGTGACGCGTTGCATTCAACAAGTCACCCAGATTTACGGGATGCTCCAAAGACCGAGAAAGCTATTGCCGCCAAGAAAAGAAAAGGAAAAAATCCTGAGGGAGGTAGCGCGAAAAGGAAAAATAATCGGAAGGAGAAGCGTTTGTCTGTCTACGACGTTACACAGCTCATTCAAGCGAAGAAGATTACAACAAGGCTTGAGCTTGTCTGTCTAGCCGTTGAACAAGAGCGAGAGGGCAAGACTTCCGTTGCACAATTCATCGCTAACAAAGGAACTAAGGCAGTTGACGAAGCACTCGCTATTGCTAAAGAGTTCAGTGAGGCAGAAGCTAAATTAGCCCGGTCTAAGAAAACACGCATTCAGCTGCTGGAAGAATGCAAGGATGCGAAATGCTGCGAAGGATGCCAAGGAAGCTGGATTGATGCCGCTCAAAGCCTTTTAAAACGACACGAGATTTCAATTGAAGTGTTTTGTAACGCAATTTACACTGCTCTAAAGGACGGGAGAGGCAAGTATCGAAATATCTATGTTTACGGCCCAGCGAACAGCGGGAAAACATTTATGTTGTCGCCGCTAAAAAAGATTTATCGCTCATTTTGTAATCCCGCCACAGGTTCTTTCGCTTGGGTGGGGGCGGAAGACGCCGAAATAATCTTTCTGAACGATTTTCGATGGAATCCAGCTATAATTGCATGGGCCGATTTTCTTCAGGCCTTGGAGGGCGACACTGTGCATCTTCCTGCGCCCAAAACATTTTGTAAACAAGACATCGAGCTCACCAACGATACTCCATTCTTTGCAACAGCTGACGCACCTCTAGTCTTGGTAAAGGGTACTTCAGTAGACCGTGCAAACACTCAGATGATGGAGGTCCGTTGGCGTATCTTCCATTTCTGGCGTCAGATACCTCAGCCTGAGCAGCAGAATTTAATTCCATGTGGACACTGCTTTGCTCAATTCATTTTGGCAAACAAGTAATTTTTCCGTGCAAACGGAAGTAATTTTTGCGTATACCGTTGCACAGTACTCGGCCGATAATCCACAGTACTCGGCCGATAAAAACGACTGTTTGGTTATATTGTCAATCGTGTCACTTAGATAATTGCACATATAGGTTTGAAACAGCGATCTTTAATGCTATAAAGTGCATTTAAGCCAAATATTCAAGGTTTTAGGGGCGTTTCAACAGTACTCGGCAAACAACTGGGAAATTATTGATTCATAATCAATCTTTCTCTTAGTTTGTTGATGAGTACTGTTGAAAAGGTATTTAATATCGGGTAATTTAGCATTCTGAAGTGTTAACAATTTTGTAAGCAATATGTAGATGAATTTCAGTTAATTTAACGAGGCCGATAGCTCGAAATTGAACACGAAATAACACGAAAAGTGCTGCCGTCATGTGCGTGCCGCTTGCGAGAAATGTTACAATGTCCACTTCCGGTTTGTTTCTGAAACTCTATTCAAGTTTTCTAACAAGTGTTACCTGCTCTTATTGTTAAAATAAATGACCTGTATCTTTGCTAGGAATTCGCTCTACTTTTGTATTTGCGATCGGGTTTGGCACGGTAAAAAAAAACTAAACTTACGAAGAATAATGCCTTTTTCATTTTAGTACTTTGATCGACCTCCTTTGGAGGCGAAGACAGCATCAATGCGCTTTGACATGCTTTCAATAGTCTTATCTATAAGTTTAGTGTCAATGCGTTCAAGTGTACGAAGAACTCTTCCTTTGAATTGATCGAAAGTTTCGTGAGTAATGTTACACTACTCGGCTTCATCATCCAACAAGTTTCGCAACACATGAAAAATGTTCTCTATCGGGTTAAGGTCAGGCGATCGGGGAGGAATTTTATGCCGTTCTGCTTCAACTTCTTCCATAGCTTGGCAAGCAGGCCCGCTGTTTTGTGAGGGATCGTTGTCCATGACAAAAATACGCTGTCCGTTTCTTTTTGGGCCGGCAGCAGCAAAGCATAAATTGAAATGGTCCCTTATGAACTGCGAGAAGAACCGGCCATTCATTTTTTCATAAGGTTCTTTTAAAATCACGCCTTTGCCATGAGCAATTGCCACTAGTAAGTGAAGTCTTCGTCCACCAGCCAGATCTTTTGAGCCTTTTGCGGTTATTTGGAGTCCTTCGCCTTGTTTACGCCATACTCTTGCCTTTGGCGATGCCGAGTTGTTCAATGGATTTCGCTTATGAACAAAAGAAACTCCGTCCAGATAAAACGCGATGTCTTCTTTCCAGAAGTTTGGATTACTCGATAAGTGACGTTTCATTTGCTTAGCGTATTTCAAACGTTGTTTTTTGTCTTTCTCGTTCAGCATTCCTTTTTTTCGTGCCTGAAGGAAATAATAACCATTCTCATTTAAATAACGGGAAAATGTCCTCTCACTTGCCAGCTGAATGGTAAATCCGCTTTCTTTCATTAGCTGTTTCACGGTGAAGTTTACATTCACGGTTCGCATTCTGTTCAGAGTTCGGAACAGGATTCGCTTGTCTCTTTCCGATACTTTGCTGGGCCGTCCTTTTCTTGGTTGAATCTCCTTTTTCGCATAAAGCAGCTGATGACCGCATATTCGCCGAGCAGAACTTTTCGATATTCCGCACTTGTCTGCTATGAGTTGAAACGACGTATTAGATTCTCTCCTCAAGTACAGAGCATAAGCTCTTTGTTTAGCTGTAATAATTTTGGAGAAAACCATTCCTTTTTAAGAAGCAAAATACCGCAAAGATAGACATTTGTTCTGCTAAACTCAGTGTATGGCTCGTTTAAGTAGCAACTACATGTACACGCAGGCCGTGCAAGAAAATATATTCTCGAATGATCTCGAGAAAATCTGTTCGACGGGCAAGAGTTCTTACGTGTTACAATAAGCTTCACGTACAACGTCTAAAACTGAAT
The DNA here is from genome assembly GCA_964020085.1 of Micromussa lordhowensis. Classification (NCBI taxonomy): domain Eukaryota; kingdom Metazoa; phylum Cnidaria; class Anthozoa; order Scleractinia; family Lobophylliidae; genus Micromussa; species Micromussa lordhowensis. The sequence goes on along the minus strand of OZ026602.1, from coordinate 29,165,386 downwards.
AATTATATACAAAATCATAAACAGGAAAACTTGAAGCACGTAAAACATTAATTTGTGCTGCCGAAGGCAATGCCATCACAAATTAACACAAAACACGAAGCCTTTTCATAGGATTTTCCACTCAACATATCACAGTGGTCACGCAAATACAATCCTCGACAAAAGTCCTTGGCACGCCTAGATCAGATAACTGGAACATGCGTTGACAAGCTATTTTGGAAGCAATAGCTAATGGAATCAATGGAATAAGGAACCCCCTTCCCCCCGACAATGTTGGAAACGAGCAATGACCAATTCATCGCGATAAACAACATTGAATTGGGGGGAAGGGGGACGAACTGATAAATTTCCCTGACAGATTCTGCAAAAGTGGGCAAGCGTGCCAAGACTTTTGTCGAGGATTGCTAGTTAATTTACTGGCCTTCCCTGACCTTAAAGTGTGGCGTCTACCTCAAGAAGATTTCTTGTTGTCATCCTCACTTTCCTCGCTGCTACTGTTGTCTAGTTGGGAAAGAAACTGATCCACTTTCGAAGTCACAAGAGGGTTGGTACATAGATCCTTTAGCGTGGTTTCTGTTTGGGGATCCTAGACAGCACGCTTTTGCAATGTGGCATTGCGCGTGCGAAGCACCTCCAGTTGTCTTGTCATTTGCTTGGGCTGAGAGGTCTCCTCAAAGACTTTGTTTCTTTCCTTTTCCTCTTCCATAGACGTTTCCTTTCGGTGAAATCATGTGTTTGATAATCTACAACTGGCACTGAGAGAGGACGAGGGTCAGGAGAAAATCCGTAAACCGGGAATTGTACACTTTTCCCGGCATGTATCGTGGCATAGTCAAGGTGCTTACAAGAACGAAGGTTGTACTTGTATTCTGACATGTTGCTAACGCAGACTAGCTCTACACTAAGCTTTGCACTGTGATTGAGCCTCGTTTTCAGTGGACCATAATGCTCTGCGCTGTGAACAGCCTCGCTTTCAGCGGATCATAATGCACTGCGCATTTGTCAAGTCGAGACCAAGACAACAAGCAACTGAGAAGTTCTAACATAACATAACATAAGATCTTCTACACTGTCATCTTGCTTTTTCGAGTTTTGACGCCATTTCAGGTGAGTGCCAGTGCATGATGATGATGATTTCATTCCAATGTTAAGGTATCAGCCAGGGTTCAGAATGCGAATTTTCGAAATTTTTGATTTCGAGACGTTCAGATAGAGCTTTTCAAGAGCTTTCTTTAAAAGAATTCCACAAAAAAATATTATTTCGTTGGACATTGAAGTTTACTACACATTAATTGTTTTAAATACCCGTTGACAAGTCCTGTCATTCTGGATTAACTTGTAGGTCAACGCGTCACAAAATAATTCACAAGGTATAGTGGTGTCATTTTTTCACGCATTACATGCCGCAAGATTGATTCAAATGCCTGCAAAAAAAAAGAAGAGGTCGTTTGTTTTCATCTGCAACAGCAAGGCGGAAGAAGCCGAAAGACTCGTTAAGCTCTGATTGGGCTGAAAAATTAGCGGAGAGTGACAAAGGCTCTTACTTCGACCAGGAGCAATGGCTAAAGGAGTTGAACGAGCAGCCAAGCGCCGAATGCGATTCGTCGGTTTCCCCGTCAACATGGCAAAAGTTCTATGGCCACGCTATCGTAGCCGGTCAAAGACTGCAGGAGAAGATCAACGAATCGGTGACCTGTCGCTTTTGTTAAGAAAGCGTTGAACTTCTGGAGAATTTACGAAGTAAAAACAGACTTGGTTCCATTTGGATGTTTCAGTGCCAGAGTGAAAGCTGTCTGTCGCATGAAACTAATCTTCCAATTCTGACGATGGAAAAAAAGCAGGGCGCTCGCGATAAATTGTGCATCGGTTCTTGGCTTTCGAGCTATCGATGGCGGTCACGCGACAGTCTCAAAAGGTTTTTAGATTCTTGGTCTATCGCCGATAAACAGAAAATGCAGTGTATTCCCGCCACGTCCTGCGTAACGATTTGGCCTGCCCGATATCACTTGTCAAATGCCTATTGTTGTTGCAAGACGATCCCTCTCTGGTAAACATCAAAATGGATGATAAGGTGTTATAATCCTATTGCGGTTAAGATGCCGCAAAAAAATATATTTTCTTGTTTTCTCAGAACAAAAATTCTGGAAAGTTAAGCGTACGTTTTTAACTCCAAGTCGGCAGCCCCTGAACCGATTTAGCTGAAATTTGGCCAGCTTATTGTGAGATTGTTTTTCTTAATTTTTGTTTTCTTTTTCCGTTTTCGAATAATCGTCATTTTTTCGAAGGAAGTGCTGATGATTTGTCCCCTCTGACTTAATCCTATTGTCACAAAAGAAACAAATAAAAACTGAGAAAGGTTTTTTAGTAGTGTCAAGAAGCAAATGCGATGTTTATCGTTCTCTTCCGACCATTCTTAGAGGGACTGGAGTTGACTTTACACAGACATATGCTTTCGCAAAAAAAAAACATCTCAAGTTCAGCTTGAATAAGTTACACTGTTAGGTGGATACATGTCGATGAATAGGTTGATCAGGTCGAGTTCGCCGCAAACAAGTAACACTGTGAGGTTTTCGATAGTACTGTCGTCTGCCAAAAATTGAACGTAGTTTAAGTATTTTTTTTGATAGCCTTTGTCGTATACTCCTGTAGCTGCCATGTGCTTCTTGCCGAAGCACCTCGGCCAATTTGACAGGCTTTCATGTGTTCGCACTTTGCACTAATTTGCACAGCTACATTCGATATTTTTTAACAAGCCGTTGCATAATCGCACAAAATCAGTTAATTTTGTTCATGAAATCTTAAACTTATGAACTTTATTGTTGCATTATTTCTTTCAGAAATTAAACGCTGTAACTGATGACATCATGAATATAACCGCATCTTACTCAACAATTTCTGGGACTTGACCAAACAAAATAACTTGATGACAACCATTTCTACACAAGCTCTATATAATCCCTACTTCAATTTGCAAACAACATCCCACTTTCCGCAGCACTTTCATAGCTTTGGCTACACTAGTATTAATCATTAACTGTAACTCCAACAACAAAAAGGAAAATTGATTTTTGTGTAACCAACAAAAATTAATTAAGTAACTTAATTGACATGAAGCAGTTTTCCTCTACGCAGTTGTAGGTGACCTTTAAGTCATCAATTTCTGCCAGTATATATCCTAAGTCTTCCTTTGAAAGACCAGCATGCAGGTTTTTGTCAGTTGCTTCAAACAGTTTTACCATTTGCTGATGAACAATGTTCAGGTAAAAGTTTGTTTTAGTGTCAGTGTCCTGGGCAAATACTTTTGCAAACCAATGTTTGGCTTCAGGTGTTATTCTTTGTCTGAGGTTGCAGGAATTGCATTGAAGCAATTTTCCACTCTGCTCAGTGTTTCTACCACAGGTACTACAGGCATAATATGATGAAATGTTTTTGACCCCAATGATAGAAATTGTAGTTTCTTTAGTGGTCATGTCCGTTATAGTTGGCTTTATCTCTCCCAGGTCTTCAGCAAAATTATCTGTTTCTTCTATTTTGAATCCCTCTTTGGCTGTGTTGACGTATATCTCACCAGAGTAATAATTGTCCCTTTTCACTCTAAGATTTGTAAATATGTAAGTCTTGGCTTGTTGAATGCAGTCAGTCCATTCTTCCCAAAATACAGCTGTGGTGGACCCTGTTGGGTCCACAAAAGTGGCAGATGATTTTGTGAGATTTGATGTTTTGCCACCTTTTTGGACTTTGATCACCTTTGATCCCGACACACCTTTAACTGTTGCCTTTAAGTTGATTAACTGCTGTGGGGAAGTCATTTTTAAAGTTTGTAGTGTTGCCATGCAGGTTTCGATGGATTCAAGAGGTTGGAATGGCAGTGGTTCTTGAGCGGTGATAACTGTGGTGTTGGTCTTGATAACAGTGTTCCTGAACTTTTCATTGAATGCAAACTTTTTAATTTTGACAGGAGACTTGTCATTCATGGCATTATTTTTTCCAGAGAAAGACAGATTGCTTTTATCATCTGCTTCTCTGTCTGGAGTTGGCATGTGACATACTCTGAAGATCCCTTGTTTTGCGCTGTTATCCCATGTGCGTAGCATGAGATCTCCTCATCTATGAAGTACAAAACAGTTTGTGAGATAACAGTTTTTTAAGTATTATTAAAATGTATGACATTATCTTAACAATTTAACGCATTATCTTTTTTTAAAAGATCTGTATTGATTTGAAACAGTCTGATCTGTTCGTAGCAAAAAATGGAAGGTTACCTACCTAATACCTAATTGTAAATTGTAAATTAAAAAGTGCAAATAGTAATATGGTTAGCTTTGAAATGAAGATGAAACTTACCTTGTGGGATATTCAGAAAGTTGTCGGCCATGTCTACAGGAAAGCAATGCAAAGAATGTATATTAATTATATACCGAGTCATTGATGCAGTACCATTTTGCTTTATCTCAAAACAACAACAAATATAATTACCGTATTTACTCGTGTATAAGTCGACCCCCCATTTTCAAGGTCAAAAATCGGATTTTTCATCATTTCTGGTTAGAGAAGTAAAATTCAGACCAATAGAAATTTCTCAAAACGTCATTGTTCTCTTCTTAAGAATGTATTGAAAACATGGTGAGGTAAAAAAAGCCAAGGAAAATGTAATTGTGCACTGTGAAGTTTATTAGGACTTTGTTTATATCATCACGATTTAAGCACACGAGCTCTTTGACTTACTAGGGAAGCATTTTACGATATTTGGGAGTAAATCGCATTGCAGTTAAAGTGCTACTGAAACAAAATTTTCGGTTCCGAGATTTTTGTATAGTAATAAAGTTTGAACCTTGTTTACAAACGCTGTGTACTTTTTTTTGGCCAACGCATTGCGGAAAGTATATTTTCAGCCGTTCAAAGTTGACCGCCTGAGATCAAAATTGGCGGCCATCTTGGCGCGGCCAAAACAGCCTTGTGACATCACTGGTTGTGTACATCTCCGAGCTCAGAGTAAACCCCTAGTAAGCATGGAGTGTGGTGTGAATGTCAAGAAGCCGAAGAAAAGGATTTTGGGCAAGTACTGTGTTGCTGGTGGGCCAGGAAATGTAAGCTGCAAAAATAACTCCAAAACAGAGGGCGTATCGATGCATATGTTTCCTCAAGAAGACGCAATTTGCGAAAAATGGGTTCGTTTCGTGCGAAGACATCAAGCAAACTGGCAACCATCGAAAACATCGGTGCTTTGTTCGGTGCATTTCGATGCATCAGACTTTGAACAACGACTTGGCCTAAATCTCGGAGGAGCTGAATCGTTTAAAACAAAACGATGGCTGAAAAAGAATGCTGTGCCGACCAAAGATTGTGTGGAGCAGCGAGAGAATGTTGTTACCCCGCGTGAGCGAAGAAAGGTATGTGTGTGTGCATGAGGTGTGAAAGACATGAAAGTTGTCTTTTGCTACATGATTTTCGGCTTATATTTATTCTTTACTCTTAGATTATTCGAAATGCTGCTAAGCACACGACAACTCCTCCAGAAGAACCAGACGGACAAGAGCAAAATTATGAGATTTGTTCTGATTCTCTGTCATTGCCATGTGATCAAGTCCAGCCGCCAATTTCTTCATCTGTTCCTGATCCGGTGCCTACTGATTCTGTTTCAACCCCATCTGAGCTTGCAGTGTCTACAGTTACCTGTGAAAAGTGTCAAACCTATGCTGAGCGCTTTGCACAGCTTCAAGATTCATGTCGAAAGGGGAAGCAAAAAAGGCGTGCATTACAGATGGAAGTAAATCAGCTGAAGAAGATCAACAAAGATCTCCGAAAGGGGGAAAAATTATTTACAGCAGGCTATCTGAGTTAAGATTATTGCATTTTCATCCAGGTGACCTTAGTATAAATGTTTTTGTTTTATTTTAAAGCAACTAAAGCAGCAACAAAACCAGTCAGTCTTCCAACGGAAGTGATGAAGAAGCAGACAAATTATTTCCTGCTGCGGAAATTGAGAATGATCCAGACGAAAGCCTGGCCGATGTTCACCCATTGAGCGAGGATGCTGCACTTGAGGAAAACCAAGATAGCACTGATCCTGAATGGACATTGTCAGAGGAGGAAGCAGAAATGGACGATGATGGAGATGACGAAGAGAAGGATACACCAGTTACAAAAATACTATAAAGTAGGAAATGTTCTGTTGTTACTACTTAGTCACATAATTTTTGTATATAAGAATGTTATAGCTACACACTGTAGTTCATTGCAATTTTACCACAAAGTATTGACAATGATAACAACAATGATTCACAGTTTCAATAACTTATCAAAAATTACTGAAGAACTAACACTTACTAAGAGTAATAGCCAAATTAATTGTTATAAACATGCCAATTAAGTAGTAATACAGAATTAATAATAATAATACCAATAATACTACTATTAATAATAACAATAATAATGATGATGATGATGATACTCAAAATAATAATAAACTAAAGTTAAGACCCAAGTTCTAATTGTTTTCTTTCTTCTTTACAGAGTGACACCTGGTACTCCATGGCAAGATGAGCCAAAGTTCATTGTTTTTTACAGTGCATTGTTGGCAGTTTTCTCTCTCTTCTGCTTCAACTGCAAAGCCAGCAACCCACCAGTTTCGATGGACAGTTACGGAACCATGGTCACTGTTAACCAGAACTGTCAATCATGCAAAAACAATTTCAAATGGAGAAGCCAGCCATTTATTCTTGGAAGATATCCAGCAGGAAATCTCCTGCTAAGCTTTGCTGTCTTAATGGCTGGTGCCTCTATTGGAAAAATTCTTCTTGTTTTTAAGCACATGGGCCTGAGTGTGTACGAATCACATACTTTCTTCTATCATCAAAGCAGATTTCTCTTTCCAGTAGTTTTAAAGTACTGGGAAAACTACCAAGCAGTGTTGTTTGCCAAAATTAAGGAGCTTAAAGATGCGGTCTGGTCAGGTGATGGTCAGTTTGACTCAATGGGTCATTCGGCCAAATATGGGGTTTATACACTCCTTTGCTCACCCATTATGAAGATTGTACACTTTGAGTTGTTACAGGTAAAAACTGAGTACACAGTTAGCTCTGAGATTTTCCTTGCGAATGCATGATTTAACTTTATACGGTAACATGAAATGCTATAAGGCCCTGAGGCTGCATGTATTCCTTTGAAACAAGCTGTCAAACACTTGTATTGGAAAACAATTTTTTTTTTTGATCCTGCATGTGCACTAACTGTTTGTTTCTTTGATTACAGGCAAACCAAGCAGGTAGCAGCACAGCTATGGAATTGGAAGGCTGTAAACTTTGTTTTCAGTATTTGGCAAAAGTTGGGCTTGCCATAAAAGTTTTTGTGTCTGATCGCCACAGAGGCATTGCAAAGTGGATAAGACAACAACAACCAACTGTGAAACACTACTTTAATCAGTGGCATGTAGCCAAAGGGCTGGTTAAGAAACTTCTGGCTGCAAGCAAACTAAAAGGGTGTGAGGTGATTTCTGACTGGATAAAAGCAGTAAAAAATCACATATTTTGGTGCTCAACTTCAACAAAAGCTGGCTTTCCAGAAATGATTCTGGCTAAGTGGAAATCATTTATGCGCCACGTATCAAATAAACATACAGGCCATCCTGATGGTAACTTTGAAAAGTGTGCACACGATGAAAACATAGAGCCTAGGAAATGGATCAAAGTTGGTATGTCAATTTGATGTGTAAAAAAAATTAATATAGTATCTGTAGGTCTGGTTGCCAGTTACACTATCCATACAGATATTGACTGTGCCTTTCTGCTCTCATAACACGACAGTGTAGAATGCTGTAAAATATTATAATACTATATGTATCTTTGCCTGCACTTGAATTGTTAAAATACTCAGCATAGAGATAGCAATCTTTTTATTGGGTTGTGCCTTTATAAAAATAATTCTTTCAAACAGACGTCCCATCCACATTACCAGTAAATGCCACTGACCATCATGAATTCGGTTTGAATTTTCATAGCTTGTAAACAGATGGATTTCTGGCTTTTGTCTCATGGTGGTGACACAAAACAAAAGCTATCCTCTGCAGATGTACCTTAGGTACATGTCATTACTGTTAAATGCTAAACAGTATGTATTGTTACATTATTTTTTTAGGGACTAAGGCTTATGAAAAGGTGCAAGAAATTTTAATGAAGACTGGCATACTGAATGATATCAAAAGGCTGTCTCCTGAAGCAGAGACCAGCTGTTTGGAGGGTTTCCACTCCACCCTCAATCAGTGACATCCCAAGATGATGTGCTTTTCATGGCTTGGAACATTCTGCAGGTAAGATTTATAAGCCTTAAATATAACTTACATGTATAATTAATCTTGTGACTGAGGTATGTGTTTCCCCCCCAGCCTCTCAAATGAAACTGACGTACAGTAGATGCTCATCTTCCTAGAGGAGACCAATTTGGGTGTGGCTCAAGCTTTTTGTGCCCCCTGAAAGAACCCCCTCCCCCCACCCTTATGGGTGTAAACCCTCAAGCAAACAACCTTGTTAGGCAAAATAGCATGTGCAGGCCTGAATAATGATTTAAAAAGTAAATTAAATGTAACAATTTTTATTTTTTATTTCCATTTTTATAGACATGTCTTAGCCAGCCTGCATTTCAATGAAAACCTACGAAGAAACACAAAGAAGACAAAGGAGTGAAGAGCTTATGTCAATGTAATATATCCTAAATTCAAAATGGGCGAGGACGTTGTGAGGGAAGTTGCAGAGCCACCTACGCATGGTATGTACTCCATAGCATCTCCATTATGTTCAGACATGGCCTAGGCTAGAAAACAGAAGAAAGACTTCTAGATAAGATAGTAAGGTTCTAGATTTCTGTATCAACTTTTAATAGAAATAAGTTTTGGTATTAATGTTATTTTTCTTTTGTTTCATAAATGCAGGTTATGTGGAAGACATAAAGCGGCTGCTGTTTAGCATGACAAAACAGGAGAGGGATAACATTAGGGCAAAATACAAGGCAAAGATTCCTGATCCCTTGAACCGTCAGTTCCCTGAACGCGCTTCCAAGGATAAGGCCATAAGGCGTTACGAGGCACGCAACGAGCTATGGACAGAGTTATTCCCTTCAGGTAAAGTGATCACCAAAATTTGAAAACCCTTGCATGTTAACAGTCTCAGGGTATATCATAGTCTAGGGTTGACATACACCAAATTTTAATTTGGACATGTGATGGAATTGTAAATCTTGTAAATCTTTGGGATCTCAAATTAGGGAAAGTATTTAACTAATGAGTCTTCAGAATTGAGGTGTAGATAATCCAAGTACACTATAACTTAAAGTTTTGAAGTAGACCAAATACTTTCTACTTACAGAAGCAGAGCAGTCAAGGTTGCAGCAGCACGGTGAAAAGAGGTCTACTTCTTCTCAATCTGGACCCTCTTCCAAAAGAAGAAGGACAACACAAAAAAATGAAACTACCCAGAATGAAAAGAACCAGTGAAAGGCTGGCAGAAACATCACTTTTTAGAAGGCAATTTATGATATGGCCAATTTTAAATTTTCCCCAGAAATAGTTTAATTCTTCTTAAGTTGATTTTGATATTTTAAAGAATCAAATTTAAAAATTTCCTACTTGATTAAACAAAACTTGCGATTAGATGTAAACAATTCTTTGAGAGAGTGAATATTAACAGTATTTTATGAAAATAATTTCTTTACCTAGAACCACCTACAAACAAAATTGATTACAAGAGAGATAAAGTGTATTTTGCAAAAAATAAAAGAATATTGTTAATAATGCTAATAGGACTGAGTGGAGTCCAATTCAGCCTGTAATCATACAAGTGATAAACAAAATCAGACGACTGCAAAGTGGGAGTCCGATTTGTTAATCACAAGTATGATTACAGACTGAATTGGACTCCACTCAGTCCTATTACCAATTAACCTTAAAAATTACAATTTCCGAGAAAAAAATATAATCAAGTGACGAAAAAAGGGGGAAATTTGCATTGAAATATTGACAAAGGAGGCGTAAACATTCTAAGGTTACTGGCAAAAACATAAAAGCAAGCGTGCGCACGCACACATAATTACAACTTTGAATGTGATTGGTTAATTTAAACTACATCTTTGAATGTCATTGGGTTATTAAACTGTCCGATAACAAACTGTTCAATAACAAACTGTCCAACAACAAACTGCCTGATAACAACTTGGCAAGCGA
>OZ026602.1:29140176-29145176 GCA_964020085.1 Micromussa lordhowensis | reverse complement strand
TTTGGAGATGAATTTCACAAGGAAAACCTGTACTTTAAAGGCCAAAACTTTGGCGAGTGGCTAAACTTAGTGAAAGGTTTTTATTAAGCGTTGACATAAAACATATGTTCTTTGGAGTGACCTTCTCCTTTAAGATGCTGTTATGTTTTTTAAAAACGCTTGCAGTTTTAAGTTGCCAAGACAAGATATCCCTGTCTGAGTACTGGGATCACCCCCTCCCCCAACTCACCCAGAGAGGACAATTTATTGGAAATGAAACTTGAGAAATATGTAGAACTTTTTTATAGACCTACCTTTGAAGGTGACATTTGTTGACATGAAATATCCATAAGCACTTCTTCAGAACAACCCTGAGAAATCTCATCAATCTGATATTTCAGGTTTTTGTCACATTCATTGTTGCCTTTTTGAGAATTTCAAACTTTGTACGAGCAGAGGCCTGATTGTATGACACTCTTGGCCTTCCAATTGAGGGCATATTGTTATTATTGGTTGTTAAGGGTTTATCACTTTCAGAGGAGGAAGTTGAGGGGGTCTGTTGACAGTGTGTAATGGTGTGTCCAACCATTTGGTACACTTTTGTGTAACAGCTTGAGCAGCACAGAACATTTTCTTCCTCAATTTTAAAACAGTCCAATGCTTGCTTCTTCCCTACATCTCCCAATGAAAAGAAAATGCTTGGCAATGACTTCAGGTTCTTTTGTTTTCGTTTTGATGTTTTGCATGTTCCCACACCACATTTAGGTAGAGCTTTCCATCGGCAGGCATCACATACCCTGCCCTCAGTGGCAGGTCTGCTTTGTTCAAGTTTCAACATCTTGCTGCAGAATTTGCATTGTTGACACTCCATTATTTTTTACTAATAATAATAACACTGTTCCGTTAGTAAAACTATTGTAGCAGCTAGCTGCACAAATTTACAACTTTCCAATGGGAGTTTCATTAAAAAGGACGTTGTCTCGAAGAGGATGGAAAGTAAAAGTAAACAAGCCTACACTGTAAACTTCTCCTTAGCAAGAGTGAAAGGAAAAAATACTTCGACCAAAACCTGATAAATCCCTCTCGGCCAACAAAAATAATTACATCTTGAAAGGTTCCGTAAAAATGTAATCAAACTGTAAAATTGAAAACGGCAAAAGCAACCTCAACTTTAGCGGTCAATTTTACATCGAAAAAAAAAACGAAACTGTTTTTTAAAAAAAACGTGAAGGCTAAAAACTGGTAAGGAAATTCTCCGAGGAAAAGAAACTGCTGGTCCTGCACAAGCCCGGCTTAAAATTACAATTCTTGCTCGAAAAACCCCTTTTCAAAAGGCTATGAATCAAAAGATTACCTGGAGTGAACAATAAACAACTTTGCAGCAAATGTGTCAAAATCTCTGATAAAATAAAGCTGTGAGTTGTGCTTTAATGAACTGCGCGGCTGCCACATTATTTTCCCGCCAAAATCCTGGGGATTCCCTTTAGTTCAAATCCCCTCAGACAATAGAGGCATAAATTTTTAAAACCCATCAACGACAACATCGACATTCTCCAGTAGCAACTGCATCTTTATTTAGCTCGAGGAAACCATTTCCAACAATGAAGTAAAGTACAAAGAAACGAGTCTACAAAAGCAGAAGAAAACAAGCTTTTCACATGTGTTCCTCCTATCGAACTACAGCTTACGATACTCAAAGGTTCGGAAAATGTCATTAAAAGTGGACTAATAAACCAAACGGTGGAGCGCTGAGAGGAAATTGGACTTGATGGGCTATGTCAGACAGGCAAATATCAACGACTTACTTGTAAAACAAAAAGCTGCTAAAAAGGAACACTTTGCCTTGACAGTTCCTGCGTCACTGTTGACAGGGCTATTTCAGGCTGTGTTAAATTTCCGATGAAATACAAGTGGATTCCGGGCTTGTGAATATTCTTTTGATGCATTTCATCGGTTGGGTAGCTGAACAATCCCAAATAAGTTGCGAAGAGCCTTCGCAGTGTCGCGCAACGTCACCATTTTGTTCGTGAATGAATGCGAGTATGCGCGCAGAGGCTCATGGTTAGTTTTTGCAAATGTCAGTGGCAATTGCTTGAACTTCCAGTGGAAACCATCTTAATTAGATAACTTTTACCCGCACCTGCTACATGTACCCCAATAATTATCAAGCATAATGGGTCTTTTGAAGAATCTTCAGTGTCTTAATACAATGTTATATGCGCATCTTTGCATTTCTGAAAAAGTGTTTATGTCAATGACATCACACCCTTCATTTGATATTCCATCAAATTGCTGTTTGTTTGTTTGAATCCATTTTGTCATTTCTCCAATTTGCTGTTGAGAATAATTTTGTCTGTCAAGATGCCAATCAATATCAGTTTCGGAATATTCTTCAGATTCAAATGGTTTATTTAAATTTGAAAGTATCATCCATTCCTCTAGTTCATTTTCTTGCTGCTTATCATGTTCACTAATTGTTTCTTGATTACTCTCAATGACATTTTGAAGGTTATCAATCCAATTCAAAACATGAGATTTTGCATAATCTGTGTTTAAAAATTAAAAAATCATGCTATGCATCTTTGTACACTTTGTCAGATTCCTGCTGACCATTACAAGCATTAATTGGATTTGTTTTCCAAGGTTTAAATCTGAAGTTGAAACTTGCAATTAAGGGGGTAATTTTTTCCTTTTGGATTGGGAGAATATGTTGGAAATATTCTTGGTACTACATTGTCAGGTTGTCTGTGTAGTTTGTTATTTATAATCTTAAACTTAGTTGCAAATTCATGAAAATTCGTGTTTAAAACTTCTGATGAATTATCATATTGGTCCCTGTTTGCATATGCATCAAAGAGTGAATTGTCAGTGCAAATGTAATTTTCCTGATCTTCAGAATTAATGCGTAATCTCCTTGAGCCAGTGAGGCTTATCGGGATGACAGTGAAAGATGATCTGTAAAGTTTTAGAGAAAACAGGTGATGCATTGTCTCTTGAGCAGCATAATCTCTTTCTCCGAGAGTTTTCATAATAATTTTGCACATTGCTTTTTGTGGATCAGTGTTCTGCATTACAGAAGGAAATGCTTGTTTCACTAGCAATGATTTTGGCTCAGATTTTGCAGCATATTTTGTAAGATATTCTACACAAGCATAGTGATCAATAACAACTTGAATATCACAGTTTGCTCTCCCAACCTTGCAGTTTCAACCGTTGATGATTGTTTACTCTTGGATCATATCTGTTTGTAAAAATTTTTGCTCTGTAATTAACATTATGATCTTTGCTATTGATTTCTTCAAATTCAAGAGTTGTTTGTGGTTTCTGTTCAAATGGAAAATGAAATCTGCATTTCAATTCTGTTTCATTAGTTTTTTTTCTGAGGCAATAATTGGTACTACATTTGGTATGGCGTTGAACTGTATTTACACTGTAGAAGATCAATGTAATCTGAATCTTGTTCATATTTAGAAATGTTTTTGTCGCGTTTTTTACATGGATGAATATCAGGTCTGATCCAGAGTTCTTGCTCTGGTGGAACTGGATTGACTGTTGACAACAACCAGTCAACATACTGACAAACTGTCTCAGCAGCCTTCAGTCCATCTTGAATTTCTTGGTCGCATTGCTCTGTCCTTGACAAATATGCACAGTCTTTTTTTTTGTTTTCCTGCTAAAAATCCTTTAAGGGCAATTTCAGTTAACTGACATAATCCTGGGTCATTCTTAAGTTTTGCAGTACCATGACAGTGAATACTACCTCTACAGTATTGTGCAAAAGTAATGCAAGCGAAATGCGCGGATTTCATTCTTTGTTGGCTCGAAAGTTCGCATGAATTTTCACGGCATATGGAGCGATAATTCGCTTGAACAAAGGGTGATTTTTCTTCGAACTTTTGTTCAGCTATAGAAAATTTGTGAGCACAAACGATAAATTGCCAGGTAGCACACGAAATTTCGCAACGTATTAAACAGCAGTTCGGCAGCGTTCACACAATTTTCTTTTAGGGACTGATACAAACAACCTGTCATGTAGTCTAACTTACGAGCGATAAATTTGCAAACACGTGCTGATAAGCTGTTTGCAAAAAGTGTGCGGGTTTGCAGTCATCGACCGCAGATTGAGGGGATAGCATTCTACCTATGACAGTCACTTAAGAGGCCCTGCTCCTAAGAAACGACCGATGATTTCTGGCTAAAAAATAAAATCGGCCGATTTTTATCTCCCAAGTAGAAGCTACCGAATACTATTTAGAAATGAATTTCTTTTGTTTCAGTTTCGCTTTAGACCAGAAATATCCAGCATAGGCTCGCGTAAGCATAAAACACACAACATTTGGAAGATTTCCTTGTCAATAAGTGCTTTTCATTTTACAGTGCATCTCTTATAGGGTATTTTGTTATCTTTTCATTAGCCATATGTTCACCCTGTCGGAAGAAACATAAAGCAGAAACGAATTGTAAATCGCTGGCTCCGGAAGAGGAATGTACAAACACACATACTGCTGAAAAAACGTATACGTTAAGGTATGCTTAAATGGGAGAACTATAATTTTCAAGAAGTACGAGCTGAGAACTTTTAAGTGTTTTGTAACTAATTAGAACATTAATTATGTTCTCTTCATGTTTTCTAGGAGTTATTAATCAGTTTTAGTAATGTTCAGTTTATTTTATAACAGAGCTAAGCAACAAAAATAATAATAGTTGATAGTATTTTTTTTTTTTGTGACAGAGAGCCACTGAAGACTATACACTATGCAAACCTGAGTCCAGGTTTTGCAGCAACCCCTACGACATTCGTTACCAGTCCTCAAGATCCAGCTTGGACCCTAAGTACAGTGAGTGCACGAGACAGTGGTAGTTCCGACGAAGAAGAGCCCTTTGCCGTAACTCCTCAAGATGCTGAAATGCTTCATGTGTACAATACAGCAATGTCTAAGCTAGCAATTAAATCAAGTTCTTCTGCAGATAACTTCTCTCCTTTAGCATCTCGCCTTAAAACATCATGGGAAAATACAACC
>OZ026602.1:29097676-29137676 GCA_964020085.1 Micromussa lordhowensis | reverse complement strand
CGGGTATTTCGAAATACCTTACAAATCTAGAGATCTAAAAAGAGACCTTTTAGCCAAGGTTTCAGATCTTGTTAAGGAATGTGAGTGCAGCAAAAAGTAATTTCATTCGGTAACTTTACTGTGCAAGAGTTTGAGTGCATGGTATGTTGCCCAATGTTAGACTTGCAATATCAGTTTATATGACAAGTTCTGCATAGTATATTTATCCCTATTATGACTCTATAAAATGCAGCTATCACTGAGATTCAATTCTTAGCACTTCTGCTGATTAGCCTCCAGTCGGGTTTAGTATTCACCTTGGACATTAAAATATCGGAGAGGACATCATAAAAAAGAAAGGAGACCGATAGGATTTTCCAATCAGTGAAAGTGCATCACTCATTTTCCAACTTTATTTTATTAATTGCTTTAGCGTTCTGTTTCCTACGGAACTTCCCTTTGCAGTCTTTGCAGAAACAGATTCTAATATCCTTAAAACATGAGGAAAGAACTGGATACATTATAACATAATTTGTTTCCAAAAAAGTATTTACGATATTTAGATAATAACCAATACACTATGCTACGCTCTAAATACACTATGATAAGGGATACACCAGGTACTTACCGAAGACAAGGTGACTCTGCTGACCCCTGCAAGCGCTGACCCAAACGTCCGTTGGAATGTATGTAACGAAATACATGCTGTCCACATTCACAGCACTTGGAGACTAGCTGAGGCTGAATTTATCATCATTAATAGGAACAACATAAAACTGTTTCACTTCACGATCTCTGGTGATAGAAATATTGTTTTTGTTTTACTTATATTTCACAGATTTGTTTGGATTCCGCGGCCAGCCGTTGGTCAAATCGCTGTCACGCGACAACATTTGCAAGATTCAGCTCTCCTTAGCAGATGGTAATTTCGAGCCATTTTCTTTTTCTGCGTATCTTTCATCTTCCTTTAATTCTCTTTTAATTCGATACACTTCTATTTAGGATGGATTTGAGCACCTAGCAAGGTTTAAAGTGGCGTTTACTACGCTATCCACGGCCGTATTGGCAAAAGAGAAGTGTCTCGCCGAAGTGGGCAACATAACGGTAAATTAGGTAACTTTGAACGCTTTGCACAAGATCAATATTGTTTGGCCGAAAAATGTTTTTCCACAAATGTGATGTATATCCCTCCAATGTCTGATTCATCACTGTGGTTGCTTTCAACAGCGTTGGACTTCTGAGAAATAATTATTCTAAAATCAGCTCCAACGCTCCATCTAATTTAGTATGCAGTATTTGAAAATTTATTTTTTATTCGCCTTGGCAGTTTTTCGATGTTTATCGAATGATATTGCATTAAAAGGCCTTTTTCTTCAACACCGTGTAGTTTTCTCATTATTTACGTTGCGATAGTGACTTCTGAACCGTGTTTTGCGGGGGCTTATTTTCAGCTTGATTTTGCTGTTGTCAGACCGAAGCAGTTTGTTGCTGGATATTTCTGGTCTAAAGCGAAACTGAAACAAAAGAAATTCATTTCTAAATAGTATTCGGTAGCCTCTAGTTGGCCAATTTTATTTTTTAGCCGGAAATCATCGGTCGTTTCTTAGGCGCAGGGCCTCTTAAATCTTACTTACCTGCCGTAAATTCAAAGTTTTCAAACAGCTTTACCTTCTCGAGTTAAGTTCAAGCTCAGTTTCATATGCAGAGAAGTTGAATACGCTTAAGTGCATTATGAAGACTGAACTTTTTCTACAAACAAAACAAAAACATCTCCAGTTCTCTGCTCTTGCACCGCTTCAAAACACACGCAGCCAAATTCATGAGGGCCTTTCAATCGGAACACACGTGCATGTTCGTGAATCCTTTCGGCTGTTGTTTATTTCCATCCCAGTCCCCTCGCGGTCGGTTGTTAAAGCTCCTGAAAACCCCCGAATCCTGCAAAGGTGTAGATGCCTGAAACTTCTTGATTGAAGAGAACCTCTGTTCATATTAACCCACTGACGCCTGAAGGAAATTGCCCGCGACCCACCTCTAATTCTCTGGCATTTTTTTTAATATTTCAGAGCAAGCACGCACAAAAATAAACCAGATGTACAGTAATCACAGACACAGGATCAGGTTTCAAGATGTTATTTATTTAAAGTCGAACACATAGGAGGACCAAAATATTAACAAAAAGACCTCATGCATCAACTTGTTGTGTTATTTCTTTAGTTTCTTTACCGCGCGACAAAATGTCCAAAGGAATAATAAATAATAAAAACTACTTATATCGCGCTTATCCAGTCCTGTTCTAAGCGCTTTACAAAAATAGAAAAAGAAAATCGTAGATATAATGATATTAAAAGTAGGTCCTAAGTTTACGTTAACAAAAATTTAAATATTCAAAAAAACAGATGTCTAAGATCTAGGCATTTGCCAAGGATTAAGTTTACGTTTAAAAATATTTAAATTATCACAAGAACGAATGTCATCAGGTAGTTTGTTCCACAGTTCAGGGGCCGAAACAGCAAAAGCTCTAAAGCCATAAGACTTGAGATGAAAGTTGACAGGATTCAGGCATAATGTTGAGGATGACCGGAGCGTTCTTGAAGTTGAATAGCGGCATATCAGGTCTTGAATGTAGATAGGAGACTGCTGGTGAAGAGCTTTATAGGTGAGCAGAATTATTTTGAATTTAATTGGCTCAGAAATTGGAAGCCAGTGCAGTTCGAACAAAATAAGCATGATGTGGTCGAATTTGCGAGAGCTTGTAATAAGGAAGCCGAGAAATGGCATATGCAAAAATTAGTTAATTGAAGAAAGGGAATGAAGAAAATAAACAAACCGCCTGATGGTCGCCATAAATTAAAAATGCAGAAATCCAGCGTGAAAGGTACTGTTCACTTTCAAAACCTAAAATTGCCAAATACAGGGGACCAAATGAAAGAAATGTGAAGAGAAGTTCAATAACAGTAATTTTTCATTCAAGCTATTAAACGCGAAGAAACCTAGTTAAAAGCAAAAAATATTCCAAACTTTGCAGACATGCTTCACTACATCACCACATGTGCAAATTAATTCTTCACGCTAAAACAAATCGCCAGAAATCGGTGACATTTGAGCCTGCGAATGTAAAACCCATCGGTATATTTAACCTTGCAGCGAAGAAATCGAACACGAATTTTACAAAGATAATGTATGACGAATGAGATTTTTTGTGGAATATTTCTTGAAAAATTAGCAAATGTAAAAAATGTGTAGGCCAGACACGATAGGCTGGTACATCACAAAACACATCATGTACAAATGAAAGTGGAGTCTTAAAATTTCATGTTTCATTTTGAAGGTCTTCTGCGAGATGTTTTCACTCGAAAAATTACAAGGCGTGGAGGGAGAATTATGGAGAGACTCAAAACTCGTAGTTTATAACAAACGATAACCGTTAAACCGAATGCGATCGTAAAAATGTGTATACAGGAATAAAAAATATTTATGTTAAAATAACTCACCTTGTGTCTCACAGCTCGATACAACTAATTTCGATGCTTCCTTCATACTTCTGAAAACCACGAATAAATTGCCTTCATTTAACATTGCATTGCAATCCACGGTAAAATCCCAAAATTCGCTATCTTTGAACTACGATATTTCGGCCGTCTATGCTCCAATTTTGCTCCAAAAAACATCATTTGAAAGATATTTTTGTCTACTTTTACGTTAATACGATATTTAAGATCAGTGGTTTCACCACAAAACGGAAATGTGCATTGTGTATGGCTCACTTTTGCTTCTCATCTGCCGTATATGAGCCCATAGTCATTGTTTTTCTCAGCGGTTTTTTCCATTTTGTATTGCAGGAATTTTGATTTTGCAAGGGAAATTTATTCCTTCTCTTTGTGTATTGCCATGTCTGAAAATTATACATGGCGAGAAGAGTTAAAAGCGAATTTTCAACTAAACATTTTGGAAAATACGTCGTCTTTGCACTATATTTTTAAACAGAGAGCCGGAACATACCTAGTTTTAAAAATACCACACAAGGCATTGTTGAAATGGAGAGAGCTAAAGCAAGTAATAGTGATTATCTCTTACCTGGAGCTCTTACAAGTGACTGCATCAAATTTACCCATTATGTTTAAGAATGGGAATGAAAGGCTTGAAGAGTGCTTGAGAATTCTAGCTGCGAAAATGTATTCCCAGAGCCGTGGTCTACGTGGAAACAAAAGAGTCTCTTTTTGTAATCAGACAAAATCGATTCAAGTGAACTTGGAAGAACTGGTAAATGTTTGTGGTCTCCAAATACGCCTTCAAAAATGCGAGGAGGATAAAAAAGAACTGGAAGACCAAGTTCAAGACCTTGAAACGAGATGCGAGGACCTGTTACAAGAAATTGTGGATGAAAAAACTAGAGTGAAAAATCTTGAGTACTTACTTACTTAATCCTCTTTTTTTTTTTTTTTTTTTTTTTTTTTTAAGAGATATCGAGCTTTTTTAATTCATTGCAACGACACATGCAGACAATACTACGTTACATGACTATTTGAGCTGCGCTGTTATTACTACATTACATTACACTGCTAAACCTACTTACAGAAATTGTACTTACATTGTTGTTATTCTTTTAAATTAATTACGAAATAAATACACGTGCTACGTTACACTGCATACGGTGCAAAGCTAACACAACACACACACACACACGCGCACCCCGCCCACACATACAAGAGATAATAAAAGATTCCCTTACTCAAACTTTCACACTTAATGTGCTTCACGCATCGAAGTTGCTGAGAGTGGTCCACTTAGCTCTATAGTTTTCGTAATTCGAATTTTTAATGGCCATTTGTCTTTCACATTTGATTTTGCTGTCTAGTAAGGCAAGAAAGACCTCTAAATTCGGGGTCTCAGACCGGTTTCTTGCAAGAAAAACATGATATTTAGCGATAAGAAGATAATGGTTTAACGCGTAGAAGGTGGTAGTTTCAGGTTTGTAACCGTACAGGATTTCAGTATTACTAGGACTGATGCTGTCAGAGCACTTAGTATTCCACCACATCATTATGTCTTTCCAAAAGATTTTAACGTCTGGGCATTCGCAAAGCATGTGAATAAGCGTTTCGTTCGGAAAGAGGCAGCGTTCGCATTCTGGTGAAGCCTTTATATTCATTTTATAAAGAGAGTGATTAGTGGGTATGATGTTATGAATAAGTTTAAATTGGAAGCTCCTCAGTTTGTTTTCGACTGTAACTTTAAAAGGAAGCTCGTATACTGCCTTTACATTCAACACTTGTTTTCTAAGATTGATTTCAACGATGGGGGGAGAAAATGATTTTTCTGCGAGCATCACACGGGCTTTTTTAGTAGAGGAGATGTCAAAGGATGGAACAAGTTCGTTATTGCCATTTGTGAAATTACCTACGATTTCGCTTTTCCAAATTTTAGGGATTGCCGCAAGAACACCAGCATAATCGAGAAAAGTAGAGCGAACGCCATATTTGCATTTGAAGTTTTCGAACGAAAGGAACTGGCCATGGGTGTTTAGGAGGTCACTTATTTTCAATATGCCTTTATTAGCCCATGATCTATAATAAAATGATTTTCCGTCTATCTTTATGAACCGATTGTTCCAAATGATTTCTTGTTTGTATTCATTTGCATTACGTGGATCTTTAGAATTGAGCTCTTGCCATACTGCTAAAACATCTTTATAAAAAACAGAGAGGTTTTGGAGGTCGAGTAATTTAAGATCGTAGTTACATTGAAATAAGAGCGTTCCACCAACCTTACTTAAAAGCGAATCGAGGAGGGCACACCAGTGGCGGTCATTTGCTCTACAGTAACGATTAACCCACGAAATCTTGAGCGATTTAACAACGTCAGCAAAATTGAGCATATTAAGACCGCCGTGGCTTACTGGGCCGGTCAGAGTTTTTCTTTTGATTTTGTCTGGCTTAAAGTTCCAAATAAAAGAGAAGATATTGCTGTTGACCTCTTTTACAAATTCTTCGGGAACATTTAATACGGAACAACTATAGACAAGTTTGGCGAGGGCTAAGCTTTTGACGATGGCAATTCTGCCTAAGATCGTTAGATGTCTACTTGACCAAGCATTTAGAACTTTTTTGAGTTTGGCGAGCTTCTCGTTGAAATTGATTTTATTCCCAACCTGAACATGATAAGGAAAAGCGATTCCAAGCGCAATGACGTATTGCTTCGGCCACGAAATACCAAAAGGTTCTTCTTTGCCTAATCGACTCTTCAAAGGGCCAAGCCACAGACCTTCGGTTTTAGACTTATTGATTTTCAAGCCGGAAAGGTCACCGAACTGATCGAGAAGAGTGAGTAGGGACACAGCTGATGAATCGTCACGAATGAAAGCGGTGGTGTCGTCAGCGTACATGCTGAGTTTGGTGATCTTATTTCCGTTTTCAAGTCCCTTGATTGATTCATTGATTCTTATTTGGTGGGCGAGTGGCTCCACAGCCAGAACAAAGAGCAAGCCTGAAAGAGGACAACCCTGTCTAACACCCCTTTGGAGAGAAAAAAATTCTGACGAGTAGCCATTATTTACAACACAGCTAGAAATATTGGTGTAAAACGATTTGATCCAGTTGAGGAAACTTGGACCAAAATTCATAGTGTTAAGTACTTTAAAGAGAAAGTCCCATTCTAAAGAGTCAAAGGCTTTTTCAAAGTCAAGGAAAAGTATCATTCCGCCCTTGTTTTCATGTTGTTCAATTATGTCCGAAATTAGGCGAATATTTTCACCAATAAATCTACCTTTGATGTACCCAGTTTGATCACCGTCTATCAAGTACGGAAGTACTTTCTCTAAACGTTTTGCAATACATTTGGTTGCTAATTTGTAGTCTGTGTTTAAAAGAGAGATAGGGCGCCAATTTTTTAACAGAAGAGGATCTTTATTCTTTTTTGGGATCAAGGAGATAATTCCTTGTCTCTGAGAGATAGAAAGTTCTCCTAGTAAGGCGCTGTGATTGAGGCAGTCTATCAAAGGGTCAGAGATATCGGTCCAGAAACGAAGGTAAAATTCTGCTGTTAAACCGTCTGTGCCCGGAGTCTTGTTAGGTTGAAACGTTTTCAACGCGGCAAGGCATTCCTCTGTGGTTATCAGACCTTCGCAAAGGTCTTGCTTTGTGCTCGGTAGCACATAAGGCCGAAAAATCTTGAGTGTGATGTAAAAAATCTTGAGGGTGATGTGACAAATCTGGAGGGGGTGATAGAAAGACAGTGCAAACAAAACAGGGAACTCTCAGCATATCTGGACCACCTTGAAGATAACTCAGTTTGTATTCATTGCACAGATGGTTTGAAAAATAGAGGTCATCAACTCCATGAAGTAGGGAAACGGCAAAGAAACAGAAAAATAAAGGAACTAAAGACCAGGGCTGAAAGGGCCCTGTGATTTTTAGAAACATTTGGACTCACACTCAAATCAATCCAAATGAAAGATGCCAATGGCAAATTAACTGAAATGGAATGTGGTTCAAATAATGACCGATTGTCTTTCCAGAAGCTTCCAGGGAACGAGAAGGACACTGTTAGAGCCCTTCTATACATTTTGGATAAGTTTTGCGTGGGAGATGCAAGCATATCATGAAATCTCAATGATAGATGATCAGTTTCCACGCAGTTACTTGATCAAGCAGTGCAGGAACGATTTAAACTCAATTTTCCACATTGCAAGAACACCAGGGAAACACCCAGGGGCCCAAATGAATTTTAAACATGAGCTGAGGAGACAGATCCATAAAAAGGTAATTTTTAACTCGTGAAGCGCATGCGCAGCAC
This sequence comes from Micromussa lordhowensis, assembly GCA_964020085.1. Taxonomy (NCBI): domain Eukaryota; kingdom Metazoa; phylum Cnidaria; class Anthozoa; order Scleractinia; family Lobophylliidae; genus Micromussa; species Micromussa lordhowensis. Next base: position 29,129,906 of record OZ026602.1, on the reverse strand, counting down.
GAGTTATCGTGAGTTGTGGACAAATGTGTCGCTCGATCGATGGGCTGTAAACTTTATGCAAATGAGGTACGCTCGCAGCTTACTTTTAAATTGCTGTTTATCTTTAACACTTTCTTGTTCGATTTTTGCCGCGAAAAAAATTCGAGATTCACCGTTTCGTCAAAAATCATGTTTTTTCACTAAAAAGTCATTGCGGGACATGTGTAAATTTATATTCGTTTGAAAGGTCAAGAATATGACCTTTCTCAGCTATTTTGTTCTTTGAGATAAAAATAAATCTCGGATTACAATGTCACATCGAAACCCACGCGTTACGCAAAATTCCATTCGAACTCTGGCTTCGAAGCAAAATATCACTTTCGCATTGACAAATACCACACATCGGCAGAAGTAAAATCTATTCCTTATCAATCCAGCTTCATCATGTTAAAATTTCAGCAAAATCGAACAAAACCAGACGGAATTAGAATTTTATCTTTTGTATCTCGCTCAAGTGTTTGAGTAAACTTGATTAGGGCGGTAACCCGTAGCAACCAAAAAACACGGGCGAACACACGAAAGCCGTTTTGGTCCACAAAATCCACAAATATCGTTTAACAGCTGAAACTTGAATGGAAAAATCTTTTTCGAACTTTTCTAAAGTAATTTAGACGAAAAAACTACTTCTGAGTGCTACATAAGAGAGCGAAACGAAAAACAAAGCAGACAGGCATGACAAGGCGAAAACAAGCGGATAATTTATTCAACGTGGGCCGCTGCACGTACGCAAACAAACTCTTGTTTCTGGATAATTTCAGCCTTACCAGCCAGCGAATGGTTCCAAAAATACTTACACTAGCCTTACAAATGTCCTGAATTCCATTTCTGAAAGATTTGGCCCAATTCTTGGCCAAATTAAACATTTCTTCGCGATGTCCGCCATTACGGCCAAATGCATACTAATTTGTCAGATTGGCAAACTTCTCCCGAGGGGGGGATAGCACGAAAAGAGCTGAAAATTGGCCTGTGATTGGATAATTATTAGGTCATTTCACTGTCCAAATTTGGTGAAAAGCGGATGTAACGCAAATTTTCTGTCACGATTTAAGTCATCAGACTTCAGTATCTGAAATTTACAGGGTCGGACTAGAAAGAGTTTTAAAATATGCTGTTTTAAAGATCTAAATTAAAAGATATAAGTTAAAGAAGGCTCGTCTACCGAAAATGAGAACATCGAGAATCGTAAAATCGATGAGCAGCACAAGTTCTCACTGGATGCCAAATTCGTGTGGATTTTACAAAAAAGCGGAAGAAGTACGGTTTTATGGTATGGTAAATGGGCATATAACGAGCGAAATGATATAAACACAGAGCAATTAGTTTCTGTATCTCTAAAAATAAAGAAAAAAAGAAAAAAATTCAGCCTACACCCGGAGTCAATCGCGGTACACTTGAACGGCAGAGGTACGCAGTACCACTGAGCTATGTCAACATCAGGTGCAGAAAGCGAAAAAAAAATAAACATTCTTATTAGTATCAACTATAAAACCTCGGACAACTCAGCGGGCTCGAGTCTATACGAGGATTTTCCGTTGGTTAATTTCCTCGTACTCTAAATATGAAAATCAGCCACAATATTCCCAAAACCAAATAATATTAAACATAATCCAAAAAAATATTTGAATTCGTTTGTTCGCTTCACGAGTTTGCTCACAGAGCACTTTGATTATAAATAGTGTAAGATCTGGGTGCTAACCTTGCTAGCTCTAATTGTGATCAGAATCACATTTCTCCTTGTATTATTGATGCTTACTTAACCTCTCAGGTTATGAGAATTAAGGATATGATCATCCAAATTGGAGTATGAACTTCTCCTCACTACTTTGCAAAGAAAAGTATGGGGACAAGATAGGAGAACTTATTCTTTGATATAAGAGGTTAAATATTATTGTCAATAGGTAGAGGCTGGTGATGAACAAAAGCAACAAGTGCGAATATCTGGCGATGGTGCAAAGATGTCTAGAATATCCAATTTTATGGTGCTCTCATTTGCCCTACTCTGATGGAGAGAAAGTCATGTCTGCCAGAGGTATTTAAAACTCCAGTTTGTTTTATGAATAATTGGTCTGAAAAATTAATTTATTTCTTTGGTGACAACATTTATTATCTTACTATTCATATGAGCCCTCCTTAAGCTCAAAAATAAAACGAATATTTTACCTTGAACAGGACAAGAAGGGCTTATTTGAATGTAAACAAAAGAATAAGGTTAATACTACATGTAAATATAGGCCAATAAGCAAAACTAAGTATTTTCATTGGTCTAAGTTATGTAAGTTGCAGGCTCTTTTCACCATAGTAACAGAAAGTTTCTCCATTGGAAATTGAGGGGCCTTGACAAGCCTACCTGGTCTTCTAATATGGTGAGCAGGGGACCATGATAACACAGTTTTTATCTTAATAGGAAAATCTACTGCCTTCTCTTCACCATGCTCGTCCAAACAGTACCACCAGTGCTCAGGTAGTGCCGTAAACCTTTCAAAGTCATCCTTTGAATACAAAACATGCCCTCGATGTTGGGAAGGTGTTCTTTTCCCACGTGTAAGATATCTCCAAACATCTAAATACATGTGGACATAAAAGGGAGAAACTGAAGAATTTTTAAGGGCAGACAAAATTCCTGTTGCAAAGTGGCAAGCTGCCTCTTGCAGCCTCTCCTCTTTTGGCTTTGGTGGTCGCTCATAGCCCCTATTAAAAACAAGTTTAAAATACATCTTAGTTTGTAAATAAACCAAGTTCTTCAAAAATTTAGCCATCATGTGTAATATTTTATCATTACGGGCTGTTTCTAACAATATGTTTTTTTTTTATTTTCGCCATATTGAAGAAAAGCTTTTAACTAACAGTAATAAAACTACTTCAAAAGTACAATAACAAAAAAAATTATCAACAATTAAACAAACGACAAACTACAAAATCTTACCTAATCAATTTCTCAGGCAAGTTTTCCGATGGTTCCCACGAACAGTCTTGAAGTGCCCATCCTTCCCATTTTAGTAGTTTAGAAGTATTCATGGTCCTGGTATGCATGGAATATTAATTTTAGGGCCCCAAAACTTAGCGAGTCGAACAAAATGCTACCTTAATACGCATATGAAACACAATTTAGTGGGTTAATAACATTTATTTCAACATACAACACAAATTCTAGTCGACACATTATGCTTGAATGCACAAATTAATCCTCGTTAAGTTTCAACCGTACTAGACTCAGAAAACAACCAACAATTATGGAAATCTTACATATTTCGCTTGTCGGCGCTCAATGATTCTCTCCACATCGTAAATCTTCCTCCCTTTGACTCTTTTAGTGGATGTGTCGAACAAAACAACGGACGAAAGAGCATTTAACTGTTTATAATCGACTTTGGGAACAGTACGCTTACTGGCGGCGGCCATTTTGTTTCATTCTTTGTTTTCGGTATTTTCCCGGAGAAAGCCGCGTTCCGATGTGCGGGCTCAAATGTCCGCGATTTCTGGCCATGGAGAGCTTGAGTTTTTACCGACCGCTTTTGCTGTCATTTTAACGCCCGTAGCTTTAACAATCATTCCAAATTACCAAGTCCAAAAAGCTGCTATCTGTGATCTATCGTCAAAACTTACTTGAAAGCGCTGTGATCTTCATGTTTTCGCGACGATTGTAGGAAGAAAAACTTCCTTACCAGAAAGGTCATCATTTTTTGCATCTGCCGCTACAAAAAGGAGTTTCTTATTTTAAGTGTAAATCTCTTAAATTTTAAGAGAAAAACTCTTAAATGGCTGTCCGTGGGGTAAGGGCAATTTTTTCTTACTACAAGAGTCACATCTCTTATGGTAAGTGTTTGTAACCTTAAAAATAGTCATAACACTGCACTAAGTAAAAATGATGACACACTTAATTAAGGGTAAGAAAGGAACTTATTGAAGGGATACAACACAAACTTTAGGGTAATGGACCTAAAATTAGGGAAAAGACTACACTACATCAAGGGTGAAGATTCTCTTACTCCAAGGGTTACATCTCTTTGTTGAGTCTTTAGAACCTTGAAATAGTTGTCAGACGGCACTTAATTTTTATTAAGACACACTTGAGTAAGGGTTAAGGGAAACTAATTTGAGGGATACAAAACTAATTTGTAGGATATTCATGCGCTAAAATCAGAACAAAAGTAACTTGCAACCAGTCAAGATGCACTGGTTTGAAGTGTCTAATGCTCAAATTCCATTTATATGAAATCAAATGTGGACAGTACGACAAAAAATGAATATATATGGACACTACAGTAAACAACTATATATGCTAGCTAGGTTAAGCTTCTTTAACAAAGCATTTCCCTGTAACAAGAAATTGACAGTGAAACACTAAAAGACATTGAGTAAACTCATTTTATTACTCCTTTCCAAAAAATGTAACTCAAAATATCACTCTTTGTAAAGAATGCAGTAACTCACAGATATAACTCTTTTCATGCATCTCACCGAAATACATGTACGTAACTCAATGGATTACTCTTGTAAATGCTACCTGACAAGTATAAATCTGTTCATGCATCCCACAAAAAAACCATAACTACAGTGGCCTGGGAACAACTTTTCAAAATTAAAGTTTCTAACATTAATCCAGGGTTTGTTACTTTGTACATACAACTTGTACATTCCTTGCTTAAATGCATGGTATAGCTATACGCATCTTGCAACTAACCTAAATTTGAGTTTTTCAGTGGTAAAAAGTTTGCACAGACCTGATTATACTAAATGGATTATTTAACAATTAGACCCGTAGCCCGAAAGGGCTACGGGTCAATAGCCCATGAGGCAAAGCCGAATGGGCTATTGACCTGTGGCCCTTGAGGGCGAAGGGTCTAATTGTTTTAGTATCACCCAATTAGTTGGACAGAAAAGGGAATAATAAAGTTTGCAAATGCAAGTTGAAAAAATATTTATTTGGCGAAAAAAGCGAAAGAAAAACTGGCGAATTTTGTACTCGATGACTATTGCTAATAGTCCCCTAGCAGTGTAGTCAATCAAAATGCAGGATTTGCATTAGTCCACTAGTTGGGTGATACTAATACTCTATAGTGTACAAGGAAGTTGCACATAAGTCAATTTCAACAACAAAATTTACTTGGACAGTCTGACAGCCATGCAGTGTCTTAAACTCACAGAGAATTGGCAAATACCAAGTACTTTTGAATAGCTTCATGATAGCTGTTGAGAATTCTAGGTGTTGATGACACATTATGATCTCCCAGTACAAATTGTTGAAAAAAGAAGTAAGTATTACGTAAAGACTGGGGATACTCTAAGTGATATACATAAAAGAATGCCAAAAGTTGAACTACATTGTGTATGGCATGCCCAAGTGAATCTTCACCTTCAGATATGCCGCAGTACTTCTGTTCTCCAACCATGACAGTGTAGGCCTCTTGAGAGTCATCAGCGTCTGGAGAATGAACCAAAAGATAAGGATCGTAAGGAGAGAGATTTGGTGGAGTTTCCTACAAGAGACAAAGAAGAGTGTGAAGAACAATTATCTGTAAGGATGTGCATCAATTATGTTTTCCTCTTAGACCTGAATAGGACAATAACTAGACTTTTGGAGGGCATATTGTTTATTTGTGGCCCGAGTAGCATCATTTGCGCCCGAGCGGAGCGAGGGTGCAAATGATGCTACGAGGGCCACAAATAAACAATATGCCCGACAAAAGTCTTGTTATTATCATTATCATCAATATACAAGGTCATATCATGAAGAGTCTATGGCAATAAAATAAGCTTGATCTTTAATAAGTATGTTACTGAACTTAAGTACACTCTAACTTGTACAAAAGCACAATTTTGGCTTTTTAATAGAAAAGTGACAAAAAATAGTCTCGTCAATGTCCCCTAGCCAAAAAATAAACTTAATAATCAATGTATAGAACCAAATTTCGATTCAATTTAACATCAACTGTTTTCGTAAAGACTTTGTATTATTGTGCTATTCGCTGTCAGTGTCACTCTCCAAAATGCGACGGTGTTTCTTAGGAACGCTCTCCATTTGCTGCGCTGACCCTGCTTGGTACACATTCATTGTTCCTATCTGTATGTGTTGTGGGGATATGGCTGAGCCAAAGCCATAAACTGATTTTGCAGTGATTGTGAAACCAAGCTGCTTGGACCAGGGAGCGCGTAGTTTGATGAACTACCGGGAGCATCTTGTTTGCTCATAGGCTGAAAAGCTTCTGTCAGAATCCTGGAGCATTCTCTTTTCTGTTCACTGCTTGTTTGGTTGATGTAGTGTGTGAGACTTCTTTCGTCTTTTTGCTTTGTTATTGAGCATATTTTCTTGGTGTCCACACCTCTTTGGAATAAGTGGGTGACAGCCGATGCCCGAACACAATGGTTGGTGTACCTTTGAGATAATTCGGCTTTCACCGAAAGTCTTTCCATTATTTTGGCGATGGCGTTTTTTCCAAGTGGCTCATTTTTATACCAGTGTTCAGCGCATCGCACTCCGGGCGAACCTTGCTCAAGTAAAACTCAAACGCTGTAACCGGATTTAAGCCATTTGAAGTTTCGTACATGCGTACATCAGAAAAGAGCTGATCTGATTGTTTGGAGCCACCTTGATGGTTTTTAGTCTGCTCAGTTAGTTTCTCTGTAACATACCGTGCACCCGTGTCGTCCACTTTGATCTCAAACGACTGTTTGTTTAATTCCCGCCAGCCTTCTCTACCACGGCGAGCGAAATGGTAGCACAACGAAAACCAAACATATTCAACTAACTTCTCTGGGTTTCGCCAAATTCCATTGTTCTGGCCTTCCATGAAGTATTTATTCAATTTCTCCATATCCCCGTACTCAATAGACGGCTTGTGTTTGGGTTTTACGTTTTGTTCCTTCGTAAACAACTTGGCTTTGGCTTCAAACATTTTGTTGGCAGACACGAAATCGCTGTCCTGTAAAATGTTGACGTTACGGCTAAGCGGAGCTGATGTTAAATGACGATGTATGGCTGCTCTGATTCCAGTCAGGGCACTTGGAGTCAGTGCTTGTCCTTTTTCTGTTTTAACCTCGGCGTAAAACTTTCGTAAAATCTTGTTTAGTTCTTTCTTGTCAATCGTTTTCAAATCTACCTTGATTGCTCTCTTCTCGCACCATTTATCAAACTTTTTCAGCCCCCATTCTGTCGCTTTCTTTGTACTTTTTGCTTGAGCCTTTTGCTCTATTTCGTTTAGTTGCTCTTGACCTAAATCTGAACCCTGACTGCATGTTAAGACGTCGAAATTCGGAGTTTCCTCCATCTCAAAAGCTTCGTGAGAACTGTTCTGGATAAAAAAAAACAACAACTTAACTTGAACGGCCTGTTAAACTCGCGCCACCTTTACACGCGCTTTCTGATTGGACAATCGCAGTCGTACGACGTCTCCTCAGCCAATCAGGAGCAGGGCGGTAAATGAATTTGCCACCCGCACACGGTAATTTATGCCCGCTGATTAGATGCTTTGATGAGGGCAGTTTGCTATTTGGCCGCGTATATTGATGATAATAAATATTTAAATGTATGTCAGTTCATGAAAATGACTTTCCTTGATTCCAAACGATGTCACAACTATAATTATTATAGACTAACTGTATCTTACATATGTTCATGGAAATACATGGTGGTCTTGCTGAAGGATCGGAAACCCCTGCTGATTTAAAGGTTGAAAACTTTGTATGAACTCCCCATAATTCTTTTAAGGGCACAGAATTCCATAGATTTAAGAATTTTGATTTTAGAGCCTTAATTATTGTGTACCCACCTCATCAGATGAAATTACAGCAAAGACACCTTCATTCTTGCCTTCCTTCTTCTTGTGTACCTTTGTTGTGAATAATTGTGGCATAATCTTTAACAGAACAGCACCTGATGGTGGAAAAAAGAGAATATGAACACAATTAATTAACCCCATCCTGTTAACTTCAAATAGACTGGGCTGAGCTCATAGTTGGATCTGATATCAGTAAAGCTGTAAACATAAAAGAAAATGCCAACATGACAGGACTTATATCATTATGGCAGACAAAGTTACTTTCAATTGGAAGAAACCTCTTTGCATACCAGTGATTTCATCCTTCCTCAACGAAAATTGCTGTGAATTGAACCCCTCTAACTTCTCGTGCTGGGTTTTCCAAGCCGTCAAATAACACCTCTAAGCCATTGCACTTCATGTTCTTTTCGAATTTAAGTATCTGATTTAAGAGCTGATGGTTGTGCAGTTAAATGATGATGTGATGGATGTTACACTGACAGCAAGTGGGCTAGGAGGTGTTGTAGCTATAAGAAAAAAAGTCACTACAAAATTAAATTAAAATATGAAAGTGTAGCTATTTCTTTCAATGCAGTAGCTGAATCGTCTCCTTCTCCCTGCTGACTTTGCACAATTTTTAAGGTAAGGTGAAGTCTGTATACCAGCCAAGTGGCCCATCAGGCCAGTACTTATACCAACTTCTGTATCATGAAGTGACTCGGAGTATTTCTATTCCCCCCTAAAAATTAATAGACGTTTTGCACAGCAGCCATGAATATATTTTGCATAAGAAAGAACAATTTTTTTTCCATAGTAAAGAGAATCTATTGTTCCTACCATGCAAAACCTCTATAGGATGCTAGGTAGTCCATTGTGTGGTTACCAGCAGTATTAAGTTTGCTAGTACTCATTTATACACCTGGGTGAAGAGAGGTAAAAGGGTCTTGCCCAACAACAACGTGCATGTAATGCCCCCCACCAGAGTCCAAATCTGAATCACTCATTCCAGAGTCTAGCACACTAACCATGTGGACCCTGTACCTTGCACTATAATCTAATTTTGTTTCACTTACATCCAGATGTTAGGAGTCCAGGAGCTGTTGCTTTTGTGGTCGGCAGTGGTGCATTGAGTATAGATGGTGTCGATGATGTAACAGAGGTTACACTGATAGCAGGTGGGACAGCAGGTGTTTCAGCTATAGAAAATTATAATTATCAGATGTGGAGAAGTTTTGGCTCTCTCTGTTGTAAGCATGAGGCTAGGTCTGTTTAAAGATATTAAATTGAAAAATACTTAATTGGGCTTATTTTATGTACATGTATTGCCTCTAATTGACACCTACAGTGTACCAAGACGATCGCTCCTGTAATTTTTTTTGACAAAAACAGTGTGATTGTTTACTCATTATAAACCCAGCTGATCAGTTTAAGTTTATTATAGAATCTGCTATCTGCCAAAAGGTTTTGTTTCCAGCAGCTTTGTACGATATTCATCAATATTAGCATCTTTATGTTCATGAATATGATGAACTAGTTTATGACAACAGCCATGTTGGCATGACAGGAACTAAATGTTGTTCTTGGCATACAAGTGGTTGTTGTTATTGTTCTGTTACCATGGCAACAAATTGGGTTCCAGACCTCACCCATATTAAAAGCTTTCCTGACCACCTTTGGGGTTTCATTTTGATAATTGCTTACAGCACTTCATATGCATGATCCAGCGAGCATATAAATATTTTAGCTTGACTTTGTGGCCTTGTTTAACATTTTTCAAGCTCAAAACCACTAAAGTATTAAAATCAAGTGGGTGGGGACTGCAAATGCTCTTACAGTTTGATACGTCTCGTTAAGGTGATTCTTCAGTATTGCATTGCGCATCCCTACTGCGCACGATTTTCGCGTCATTTGCACGTGCAAATTAGCATGTGCACGTACACAACGAGAGAAATTTCTTTCAAGCTAAGCTCGAAAGCCAAATAAATGCTTGTTTTCTTTTGAACAGGCATGGTGACCTGTATTTGTTATTGCATAATAATAGTGTACATACTATTAACCCTTTGGTGACGGATGTGGCGAATATCGTTCCATATGGAACGATGACGTATTTCTTATTAAAACAATGCTCTTTTAACATTACCTAATCGTTTTTACACTAAAAATAAACTATGGATGTAGCCAATCCAAAAAAATCAATTGTGGTATCCAGAGATGTCATTGGCTAGTCGAAATTCACTTTAACCGTATGCGGCGTGACAAGCAAGGTCCTTTTCAAAATGGCGTCTTCGAGCAAGCGTCCACGCGTGACTTTCACGGCTGAAGAAGTAGCTGAAATTTGTGCCCGAGATAGCACTGATGCGGAAAGTGATATTGACAGTAACACAGGTGGAATTTCGAGTGCAGAAGAGTTTGATTTAGACCAAGAACTCGACGGAAATCGTGATTCAGAGAGAGAATGGAGGTAAGCAATCGTGTAAACAACATGATGAAATATGAGTGCATTGTAATTTAGTCTTTAGTTAACCTGTATTTGCACTTTTTCGTCATATTTTTTGCGAAAAACAAGACTACAAGTCTTAAGTAAACTAAAATGATAGAAACAGAAGTTCTCTGGGCCTGTTTTATTCATTTCTTACCACAATTTTGAGTGCCATACAATCAGCTGATTTTTTTGCGCTATGCGTAACATGAACCTTCAAACATGTGTTCCCGAAAACAAAGACAGAAAGAAATATCATGGTTATTTTGTTAGTCTTATCCATTTTTTAGTGCTCAAAGAATTTGTAGATAGCTTATTGTTTTTTCAAGAACCCTTTTCTGATGAAGTTTTATGGAATTGATGCATAATACTCTTTGCTTGTTTCATTTGTACGTGGACATAACACCCTTGGAATGTCGTCGGGAATGTTCCATAAATAGTGGAAAAATCGTCGGCTAGAGTTTTGTAATTCTGTGTTTTACTTCCCTGTTAGCGGTATACAAACAACGCTATATGCATTTTATCGAGCATCAAAGTGTAAACATAATAAGGTTTTGAAAGAAGAAGCTTTTTGCCTGATTTATTTATCATCAGTAATGATCTCTCCAGCTTGTGACCTTTGATCAAAGGACATTGTAAGATCTAAACAGCAAATTTTAGCTTTCCTGATGTGTATTTGGTTTGGTATAAAATTTCCTTATTAGCTGTTGAACCTTTCATTTTATATTAGTGTTACAGATTTGCCCCTTCCAAATTCTCCAAAATTCATTTCACATATGTTTTCTTTTCAGTGAGCATGAATCAGAGATCAATGCTATGATTTCTGACAGTGACTCTAGTGACCAGTCTGGAGATGAGGTACATGTAAGTGACTCTGATGCGTCTGCAGAGGAACAAGAAAGACCACCAGGTAGAGTTAGGAGACAACCTCAGCAGAGGCCAGCAAGGGGGAGGGGAAGGGGGAGGGGAAGGGGAAGGGGAAGGGGTAGGGGAAGGGGTGATGCTCCCCCTGCACCTGCAGCTCCACCTGCAGCTCCACCTGCACCTGCAAGTAGAAGTTACGAGGATCCTGATACACCAAATCAGCTTCCACCATTTACCCCAAGGAGAGTGCCTGGATTGCATTTGAATATGCCAGTGCTAAGAGGTGCAATGTCAAGGGCTGTAGATTTTTTCAGGCTTTTCTTTACAGCAGAGATTGTAAGAACCATATGCACCCATACAAATAGTTATGGGTGGGGGACCATTGGAGACAAACCCTACTATGGTGACAAGGAAGGTGCCTGGGTCGAAACCTCTCCTGAGGAAATAGAAAAATTGATTGCCCTCATTTTATATTGCGGTCTGATACATGTTAGCTCATTTCACCGGTATTGGAGCACAAAAACTTTGTACCATGGGTTGTGGGCACGCAGGATTATGTCCCGAGACCGATTCAAGGCACTCATGGCAATGCTTCATGTTGTCAATCCAGATGAAGAAGATGAAGAAGACAAATTGAGAAAGGTGAGTAGATTTTTGGATTTTTTCAAACAAAAATGTAAGGATCTCTACCAACCTTTTCAACGTGTGGCGGTTGACGAGAGAATGGTAAAATCAAAACATCGGTCTGGAATTCGGCAGTATATAAAAAACAAACCAACTAAGTGGGGCATAAAGCTGTGGGTTTTGGCAGATAGTTTGAATGGATACACCTGTGACTTTGATGTGTACATAGGGAGAAAGGCAGGACAGGAGGTGGGTCCTAATGGGTTAGGGTATGATGTTGTAATGAAACTTGTTGCCCCTCTGAGGAACCAGGGATATCATTTATACTTTGATAACTTTTATACTTCTGTGAAGCTTGTGAAAGATTTGTTTCAAGTTTTGATTCCAGCCACAGGTACTGCTGCTGAGAATAGGAGGGGATTCCCTGAGACAATGAAAAAGGGACAACAATGGGCACGACGGAAAGCCCGGGGAAGCATGAGGTGGGATAGAGATGGAGTCTGCCTTGCCCAGCAATGGAAGGACAACCGACCAGTCACTATTCTTACTTCAATTGACAATGCCAATGATTTTGTAATGGTTGCTAGAAAAGAGAAAGTGGGCGGTGTGTGGAGAAATATCAATGTAAAACAGCCTAAAGCAATTGAACATTATAATAACTATATGAATGCAGTTGACCGTTCAGATCAAATTCTTGCAAAGAACTGTGCTCTTCGAAAGTGTATGAGGTGGTGGAAAACATTGTTTTTCCACATGATCGACATAGCTATTGTCAACAGTTACATTCTCTTTCAACTTCATCGCGCAGAGCACCCTGACAATGAAGCACTCAAGCGTCCTCAAAAGTTTGCAATTGCAGAATATCGAGAGGAACTTGTGAGAGATCTAGCAGGCTTGAATGAATATGGACAACCTCCAGTGTTCAAGCCCCCAACAAGGGAACCTGGGGATTTTGTTACTGTGCATATACCAAAGGTTACTGACACCAAGAGAAACTGTAAAGTTTGTTATGCTGCAACAAATAAGGAATTCAAAGTTAGGACTTTCTGCAGTGCACCACAATGTAACAATGTTCATCTCCATTGCACTCAGGATAAAAACTGTTTTGAGATTTGGCACAGCAAGGACTATCACCATGATTAATTGTAAAAAGACACTTGTAGTTGATTTAAGTTGTTCTTTGTTAGGTGAAGCACCTTGAAACCCCAAAGGTAGCATCATAGCATTGGTTGGGGGTACACGGTCCCCGTTTTCCACTTGGTGGTTTTTAGGGGTTTACGTGTCCGGCTGTGGTGCATGTAGATTTTTTATCTTTTATAAACTAGTTGCTATTTTATACAAGTAAAATATTTGAAATGAGTGACATTTAACTTTTATTGTGCTCAAGTAGCCAATGGGCATTTGTATCAGCCATGCACCCATATAGGTGTAGTGAAGGCAAAATCGGGCTTTTGAGGGCACCCCAAAGAAATGGGCATAACTTTGTCAATTTTCATTGAATTTTAATCAAAGTTTCAGGAAAAATAGAGTATTTAATGGGAAACAACTTGTCTTTATTCAGTTTTCAATGCTATGTAAAGAGCAGGTGTTACTAAGAATTTTCTCCTAAAAATATGTATTGCGTGACATTTTAATTAGCATAAATTAGCCTAAATTAATTAATTAAAAGAGATACAAAGAAACTGACAACATAGTCTTAATGTCCATTTATTCAGCTTTAAAATGATATATAGCATAACAAAATTGGTTAAATATAATATGAGCTGGCCATTTTTTACCAAAACATGTCAAAAATGGCCATTTTTAGGGGGTCACCAAAGGGTTAATGAGTTTGAGAAGGTGTTGGTCTAATGCGCAAGAACATGCTTGGGATGAAGTGAAGGGCCTTGTTGCATCTGCTGCTGTGCTAGCCTACTACAAGCCTGGTGAGCCATTGGAAGTGCAATGTGACAGTAGTCAAGCTGGTCTGGGTGCAGCCCTAATGCAAAGTGGTCACCATTGCTTATGCAAGCCAAGCACAAATGGGGACTGAGACCCGTTATGCTCAGATGCAAAAAGAGATGCTTGCGATTGTTTTTGCAGTGGAGAGGTTTAATGACTACACGTTTGGCAATAAGACCATTGTTTTCAGCAACCACAAGCCACTGGAATCAATTCTCAAGAAACCCTTGCACCGTGGCGCCAAGCATTTGCAAGGCATGATAGTTCGTCTTCAGAAGTATGACCTGGAAGTAAGGTACAAGAAGGAAAGCAAGATGTTTCTGGCTGATACCCTCTCGAGAGCATTTCTCCCTTCCGACAAGCAAGACGAGAATGAGTTGGAGACAATCAACATGATGAAGTATCTGCCTGTGTCAGAAGAAAGGCTTCTGATAATTCAGCAAGACACTGAAGCAGACGAGTCTCTATTTCCCCTTACTTCAATATGTGTGATGAGATGTCGATCCAGGATGGTCTCATCTTTAAGGGAGAACTAGTCATGGTTTCATGAGCGTTGAGAAGCGAGCTGGTAAGATGAATCCACAGCTCACATTTTGGGGTATATGGCTGTCTAAACAGAGCCCTTGAGTGCCTCTATTGGCCCGGTTTGACAGCTGAGATTTAGAACAATGTGTCAACCTGTGAGGCATGTCGGGACTATGAGCGAGGTCAAGTCAAGGAAACAATGATGTCCCCAGAGACACCGAATCCACCCTGGAAACGAGTGGCTAAAGATCTGTTCGATTTCGAAGGGAAAACCTACTTATTCACCTCAGAGTATTACTACGATTTTTTTGAGCTGGATCATTTAAGATCTTCTTCGTCTCTGTGTTTCATCAGAAAGTTAATGGCCCGCTTTGGGCGCCGTGGTGTTCCCGAGCAGCTGGTTATTACAAATAGCGGTTCACAATTTACGATGTGTAATTTCCTGAAGTTCTCGAGAGATTAGGATTTTGAACATCTCACGAGCAGCCCACATCACAGCCAGGGTACTGGTAAAGCAGAGAGCACAGTGAAGGAAGCCAAGAAGATTCTCAGAAAGAGCAGAGTGAGTGGATCAGATGCATTTCTAGCCTTACTCGATCATCGCAACACCCCGCCTGCAAGTGTCCAAGTTAGTCCAGCGCAACGTCTTTTCAATAGAAGGACTAGAAGTCTCTTACTGATGACGGCAAACTTACTAGTGCCACAAGCAGTATCCGACAACGAGTTGTGCCAGGCCAAGCTCGAACATCGCAAGCAGCAAGCTTGAAAAGAGGAGATGTAGTAAGACTTAAACTGTTTAAGCTGGGCAAGCGAGAATGGCAGAAAGGAATTGTGCAAAGTTGACAGGATGAGAAATCATATGAGGTCGAGACGCCTCATCATGTGGTTCGTTGTAACCACGTTCACCTACGAAAGACATTATTGGACCAGGCCCCTGCTGAGGTGTATGTTCCCATTTCTCTGCAGTCCAATGAGTTACTGACCACCATTCCCGAGGAAGTAAATCCACCTGCGCCAAGTCAAGAAAATGCTCCCCTGAGGAGGCCGGAAGTTGCTCCAACTCCAGCAGAGTCTCCATCCAAGCCAGAGCTAAGAGGATCTGAGCATCTACGACGGCCACCAAAGCACTTTAGTGACTTTGTTTTGACTAAGCCATAAACTATTCTAAGAAACTTCTATTGTGTTCTAGAGCTTGAGTATTTACATCTTTAGTGCATGCTAATTCATATTGTGTATAAGTGAATATATAAGTGACAAGGCGTGCGGCAAATTGCTTGCATAGCACCTAGTATGGAGACAGGTGTGTTTGTTGAAATCTCGTACATGTTTTCTGTGGCGTATCTGTAGGAAGCTTCCTCCCCAGAAAATAGCTGACAGAGAAATTGACGTCTCCTTGGCATTCTCTTCATCAGACTGTAGTAGTTTAAATAACAGGTCGTAAATCTCACTGCACAAAAGGAATCCCCTTTTCTTGTCCGCAATTGTCCTGATAAGTCCTTTTGAATGACTGGGGATGATGAATCAGTTTCAGTAACCACTGCAATCATGGCAGACAGAGCACATTCTTTTATGGCTTATGACTTTCCTGTCGTCAGTTGACCAACAAAACTGGAAAAAATTCAAAGGCATCTCTTGTGTTGTAGTGACAAGTGTACTTGCCAATCCAGCTATGAAAGATGTTGTAGTGATTAGGCTTGTAGAAACATTACCCGGATTAGTGCTCAAGGAATGAGACTTGATGACAAAGTACCAAACATTAGGCGGAAAAAGTTTTTCAAACAGATCTGGTACCCTGATTAAACGTTTTTGAAGTAGCGCCCACGTGCTGTCTGGTTGTTTCGACAGCTTTGCAAGACGAAAAGAAGACATCTTTCAAAGATCAAGTAGTTGTTATTGTAAGTGCAAGTGTGCTTTCAACAAAGCAAACATTGTGTAGGAGTTATGAGTCAGCATTTTAGCGTACCATTTGTTTTGTTGTTTACTATTGTTTAAATGCTTGAGTCATGTATTGACTCGCAAATGTATATACCATCTTCATGATTGTTTAATGACACTGAAAATATATATTTAATGTTTGATTTGTTTGAGGTTTCCGTGCTATTGATATTACAGACATGCGATAAAGAAAAAAAGGGTTTGATTGTTCATATCAATGCTGCGTCAACAAATAACAGCTGAATAAGGAGAGTTCAATTGCAAGAACAGAAAGGTGAATCAAATTTGCAGGAGTTGGTTTTGGGGTAAGGAAATGAACATTACAAAAAAAAAGCTATCTAAAATGTACCATAATGTGTTCTTTTACAATACCATTAGTCACGATGTGAGATAGATTTTAAATAATATTGTTTGTAGATTGGTGTCATGAGCGCTATGGTTGCACTATCAATAGAATTTCTACATGCGAGTTTACTGCAAACAAAGAGTGTGACAAGTAAAGAGTGGTGGAAAAATTGAAGAAATTTTTATTTCCATAGTTTCTTTGTTTGACGACAAAAATGGTTGTCGGTGAGGGTGAATAAATTCATGTGAATGTTGAGATAATCAGTTCTGTTCTCTCCAGTTGTTTTTGGTGTGTTGGAAAATGTATACCGTGAAATGTCGTAAGACAACTGGAGTGCAAACTGGGTGTTCAACAGCTGATCTTAAAGATCAAAGCACTCAGTGCGACTGTACTGAAGGAAGTTATCTAAGGAATGAGAAGAAAGAGAACTTCACTACTTGTGAAAATCTGCTCCAAAATTACCTGTGGAACAAAGACTTCACCTTTTCATGCCTAAAGGACATCACACTGAGTCGAATTTGTACTATTTGTGGATCGGAAATGAAGCTGGTTGAGAGTGGAAACAGGTCTGATGGCTACGTCTGGGAGTGTAGAAAGCAGATCAACGGTAAACAGCATAGATATAAGAGGAGCATCAGAAAGGGAAGTTGGTTTGAAAAAGCGAACTTGACAATTGAAGAGGTGCTAAAATTTACAAGCTGGTGGTGCTAGGACCTGAACCATTGGCAGATAAAACAGCAGCTGCAGCTTGGCTCGCACACAGCTGTTGACTGGGACATGTTTTGCTGTGAAGTGTGTGAGGTGGTGGTGTTCGATGGAAGGGAGAAAATTGGGGGACCAGGGAAATTTGTTCAGATAGATGAGAATAAAATTGGAAATAAGTATCATTGTGGTCATGTTGTTGAGGGTCAGTGGTCATGTTGTTGGGGGTCAGAAAAAAGGACATTATTCACCTTATTTAGCGGAGTTAAAATGGAGATATATCCAGAAAGGGTTTTTAAAAGACATTAAAAAAATTGAATAATCATTGCATTTAGCGGAATTCAAATGGAGCTATATCTACAGTGGAGAAAATTTGTGGAAAGCGTTTTTAAAAGACATTAAGAAAATTTGAACAATTAGACAATGCGAGTAATGAAAATAAAGAAGTTACAATATCGAACAAACAGTGTGAACACAAATTTCAAGACACTGAGATTTGAATTGTATTTATTGCACATATGGTGGGTTATACAAAACAGTTTTGATTAGGCCTCATGTAGTAGAAAGTTTTGTTTATTTGAAATATTATGAAACTGCTCATGTCTTAATAATGAAGGTATATTCATGTCTTAGTGAGTTTGTTTCAGCACATTAATTAGGGAGTTAGTTTCGGTTCATATACTACTGAACAAGTTACATTTATATATATGTGTTAGCAAGTTTGTTTCAGCACAGGAATTTGAGTTATTAATGTGTAAGTGTATGCAAGTTTGATTCGGCACATGGATTAAAGAACAAGGTAGATTCATGTGTAGCGTGCTTGTTTCGGCTCGAGGATCATTGTCTCATATTGTTTTGGTACATGGATTAAAGAATGAGTTAGATTCATGTGTAGTGTTCTTTTTGTACAGTTATTTCTTGCAAACACTGCACACAACAAATAGACTTGCACCAGATTGCTTAATTACATCTGTTCTACTCATTTTTCTATTAGAGAAAGAACAGTTTTCATACAGAATAAAACTTGTTCATTTGACCTTTTGACTGTGAAATAGCTCTTTGTACAATGATCTTATTCTTAACAAAGTCTAAAAACTGAGATAGGCTGAAAGTTTTTAGCTCAAGCCTTCGCACAAAAATGTATCTTTTACTTAACAAAATATAGTAGTTAAAGAGATGGGTTGTTCTCTCTGCGGGATAGTAACCATATAATATACTTAGCACATCTATAGTGTAGGAGTTACCACTTTGAGAGTTCCACCAGCCAATAGCTTTAACCCAGAAATCGTGAACAGTATTACACTCGACTAACATGTGGGGCAAGGTTTCTAATAATTACAATAGTTGCACAATGGGGAATTTAATATTTTCATCATATATAACCTATTACCATATAGTAAAATGTTATGAATTATTTTATACTGAAACATGCTTAATTTTGTTTCTTTAGTTAAATTAAAGGAAGCAAGTAAATTGCTTTGAGCTTGTCATACTCTATTCCTAGTCTACACAGCCTAGAACTTGCTAAAGGTTCACGGAATTTATTTTGGGTTAGCAGATTACGGATACTTTTCCAAGTACCTTTGTTAAGAATTGATTGGTCTGGTTTTTTTGTTTGTTGGCTATTTAGATTTATACCCGATCTTAAGGTTTGCTTCCATTTACTATTCCATTCTTCAGCGCTTCTTTACATTCTTTAACTGTCAATAATCCTTCACAGCTTTCTTTTTGTTCATCATCTAGTGTTTTGATCATATCGCCTGTGAAAAACGAATTGAATCCTAGGATTGCTGACTCGCGGATTCTGCGAAGAATATAATTTACTATAAAATCGTCTCTGTTCTTCAAGGATTTCTTTTAGATCAGTTATACAACGTTCGTCTCTCGTCAGACATGAATGAATATATT
This sequence comes from Micromussa lordhowensis, assembly GCA_964020085.1. Classification (NCBI taxonomy): domain Eukaryota; kingdom Metazoa; phylum Cnidaria; class Anthozoa; order Scleractinia; family Lobophylliidae; genus Micromussa; species Micromussa lordhowensis. The sequence continues at coordinate 29,110,789 of OZ026602.1, read as the reverse complement.
TTCATAATTTCGTTTTTTCAAGATTTAAGAAATATTTTGAGCTCTGTTCTCCAAATTCATGCCATTGTACTTTTGAACGAATGCAGGCATCGCAAGCTCTGTCAAAAGAGATTCTTTCAAGTTAGTTTCGTATATCTGTGTAGTAATTGATGTTATCAGCTGTTGGTTGGACATCTATTAATTCTTGTAACCTTTCAGCCTCCTGTGTAGGAATTTTCTCATGATCTTTACGCTTTTTAGCCTTCATTTTTGCAAAGCTGATTGTAAAAGACCTTATTGCCATTTTTACCATTTCCCACGGGAGTCCTTTATCATCAAGATATTCATAACTTTCTATGAATTGCGGAATTTTTCGTGCCATCTTTTCAGTATAATCGCAATCTTCTAACAGAGAACAGTTAAATTTCCAAAATCCAGGTCCCCTCATCATCATCATCAGTTCCTTCTCTCCGTCTGGAGAATAGGGCCGGAAATCATGCTCCTCCAAAATACCCTGTTTGCTGCCGCCAATCCTGCCTCAACCCAAGAGTTGAAACCCATTGCCATTCTCTGCTTCTCCAGTCCTTCTCCACATTTCTTTAGGTCTTCCTCACTAACGTTTCCCTTCTGGTGCCCATGTCAGGGCAACTCATGGGAGGCAGCTGTACCTCTTCATTGGACACGTGCATAGGCACTTGTGCTGAAAGGTATCAAGTTTGGTCTCATCACCCTTGGTCATCCTCCATGATTCACAGTCAGTCAGTCTTACCTCCCCCATCAATTACTGCACATTTACTTCCCTTGTACATTGCTTGAAACATCCGTACCAATTTGGGTGGAATACCGTATGAGCCCATAACCCTCCACAGGGTTTCCCTGTGGACGCTGTCAAAGGCTTTTCATAGTCGATGAAACAGATATGGAGGCTTGCGTTCCATTCGACCGACTGCTCAATGATGTTTCTCAACATGAAGATCTGCTCTATTGTACTCCTACCACTTCTAAAACCTGCTTGCTCTTTTCTCAGCTTTTTATCAACTCCTCAAGATATTCTCTTGATAATTACTTTCCCCATACGGCATATAATATACTTAGCACATCTATAGTGTAGGAGTTACCACTTTGAGAGTTCCACCAGCCAATAGCTTTAACCCAGAAATCGTGAACAGTATTACACTCGACTAACATGTGGGGCAAGGTTTCTAATAATTACAATAGTTGCACAATGGGGAATTTAATATTTTCATCATATATAACCTATTACCATATAGTAAAATGTTATGAATTATTTTATACTGAAACATGCTTAATTTTGTTTCTTTAGTTAAATTAAAGGAAGCAAGTAAATTGCTTTGAGCTTGTCATACTCTATTCCTAGTCTACACAGCCTAGAACTTGCTAAAGGTTCACGGAATTTATTTTGGGTTAGCAGATTACGGATACTTTTCCAAGTACCTTTGTTAAGAATTGATTGGTCTGGTTTTTTTGTTTGTTGGCTATTTAGATTTATACCCGATCTTAAGGTTTGCTTCCATTTACTATTCCATTCTTCAGCGCTTCTTTACATTCTTTAACTGTCAATAATCCTTCACAGCTTTCTTTTTGTTCATCATCTAGTGTTTTGATCATATCGCCTGTGAAAAACGAATTGAATCCTAGGATTGCTGACTCGCGGATTCTGCGAAGAATATAATTTACTATAAAATCGTCTCTGTTCTTCAAGGATTTCTTTTAGATCAGTTATACAACGTTCGTCTCTCGTCAGACATGAATGAATATATTTTCATAATTTCGTTTTTTCAAGATTTAAGAAATATTTTGAGCTCTGTTCTCCAAATTCATGCCATTGTACTTTTGAACGAATGCAGGCATCGCAAGCTCTGTCAAAAGAGATTCTTTCAAGTTAGTTTCGTATATCTGTGTAGTAATTGATGTTATCAGCTGTTGGTTGGACATCTATTAATTCTTGTAACCTTTCAGCCTCCTGTGTAGGAATTTTCTCATGATCTTTACGCTTTTTAGCCTTCATTTTTGCAAAGCTGATTGTAAAAGACCTTATTGCCATTTTTACCATTTCCCACGGGAGTCCTTTATCATCAAGATATTCATAACTTTCTATGAATTGCGGAATTTTTCGTGCCATCTTTTCAGTATAATCGCAATCTTCTAACAGAGAACAGTTAAATTTCCAAAATCCAGGTCCCCTCATCATCATCATCAGTTCCTTCTCTCCGTCTGGAGAATAGGGCCGGAAATCATGCTCCTCCAAAATACCCTGTTTGCTGCCGCCAATCCTGCCTCAACCCAAGAGTTGAAACCCATTGCCATTCTCTGCTTCTCCAGTCCTTCTCCACATTTCTTTAGGTCTTCCTCACTTACGTTTCCCTTCTGGTGCCCATGTCAGGGCAACTCATGGGAGGCAGCTGTACCTCTTCATTGGACACGTGCATAGGCACTTGTGCTGAAAGGTATCAAGTTTGGTCTCATCACCCTTGGTCATCCTCCATGATTCACAGTCAGTCAGTCTTACCTCCCCCATCAATTACTGCACATTTACTTCCCTTGTACATTGCTTGAAACATCCGTACCAATTTGGGTGGAATACCGTATGAGCCCATAACCCTCCACAGGGTTTCCCTGTGGACGCTGTCAAAGGCTTTTCATAGTCGATGAAACAGATATGGAGGCTTGCGTTCCATTCGACCGACTGCTCAATGATGTTTCTCAACATGAAGATCTGCTCTATTGTACTCCTACCACTTCTAAAACCTGCTTGCTCTTTTCTCAGCTTTTTATCAACTCCTCAAGATATTCTCTTGATAATTACTTTCCCCATCACCTTTGCAGCTGTAGGCATTAGGGTGATTCCTCTCCAGTTGCCACAGATCCCCTAGGAGGTTTTAAGTTCCAGTAACACTAAGGAATGATCACGATGCGGAGCGATTTGAATGTTACATTTGCACACAGGTGAATGTCGCAAAAGATGCTTTGAAACTAACCAGTAGTCTAATCTGCATTTAATTTTTTGATCAGGCATTCGCCAGGCGAACTGTTTATCATTTGGATGGAGTTTTCTCCAGACATCTTCTAAATGTAAGCTGGACAATAATAATTTTACCTCTGCTACTACGTTCTTCTTAGAGGAGAGATCACGTCCTCCTTCTTTGTCATCCTTTGCGAAAGGACAATTAAAATCGCTGCCTATGATTACATTCTCTCCTGGAAACTGCTGGAGAAGATTTTGTGCATGTCTAATAAATGTGATCTGGGAGCTTGTGTCATTAGGTGTGTAAATATTTTGCATGCAAGCTTTAGATCGTCAACCTGAACCGGAGGATTAATATTCTGCCTTCTTCGCTCTGGATTTGTTGTTCAATTTCCACGCGAGATTTGGGATTAAAAAGAATTGCAACACCTTTACTGTGTTTGCTGCCATAGCAAAAGTAAATTTTACTGCCCCATTCGTTGCTCCACACTTTCTCTAAATTATTGGTACTATATGTTTCTTGTAGAAAAATTATTGAGGCATTTTTGTGATGCAGCTGCCTAAAGATAGCGCGTCTCTTTCTTGAGCTATTTAATCCTCTAACATTAAGCGTAATTAGACATAATTTATCCACAAGGGTGGTAAATAACTAACAAACCGGCATGAAGACCGTTCCTTATGCAAGTCAAAAAGCAATAACAACACAACAAACACTAACAAGTTACCTCTTAACAAGAGTTCAAGCTTTTGCCGTGCGGAGTTCATTTAACCTCGCGGCGGAAGACGGTTAATCAAGTCTCCTTTGTCATTGTTCTTCTTCTCCTAGCATTTCGCCTTTTAGCTTTTTGAATTCTTCATCTCATTCTTTGGTTTCCCATTCTCATCCAAATACTTCAAAATAGCGGGGTAAGCAATGAAAACTTTGCGTTCTCTTCCAAGCTTGTTTTGCAAATGTTTCTTGAAAGGGATAAGGGCTTTTCGACGCTCCCGTGTCTCTTTTGCGAAGTCGGCTCCAACAGCAATTGAGTTGCCTTGATAGGGGTTGTCTTTTAGCCTCGCGGCTGCATTGGACAAAATCTTAACCTTCTCAGTGTATCTTTGGAATGCCACATGTACTGGTCTAGGTTTCTTACTGTTATTGCCTGGTACTTTAGTTGGTGTCCGATGAGCCCTTTCTATTTCTACATCCCTGCATAACACTGTGTGAGTGTTGATGAATTCTTTAATGAAAGCCGCACAGTCTTGACCTTCGGCCTTCTCCGGATTGTTGTAAAATACTAAATTATTCCTCCTCGACCTATTGCGAAGGTCTTCCATTTCACGTTCGAGATCTTTAAGCTTGTCTTTCTCTGCCGTTTTTTCCAGCTTTCCTTTCATTTCAGCTAGTTCGCTGTTTGTGTAGTTCAATCCATCTTCTAATTGATCGATCTTTCCCTTGACTGTGCTAATATCATTTTCAATTCTGACTAAGCGCTTGTTGATTTGGTCCAACACATTTAGCTTATCTAATTTCGCTTGCAAATCTTTCAAAATGGCATTGTCAACGAGCACATTGTCAACGACACACATGAACGCTTTTTTTGACCTGGCTTTGGTGGCATCTTCGTAGATTTCAAATAAGGTAAATTAGGAGTATAAACTTGTAGTATTAGGCGAGTAATTATCTGTCTCCCTTCGCTTATGTTGAAGAGCTAAGAAAACATGTCTATTCCATCAGCTGTCTCGCCCCAGTCTCTTCATGTGTAGTGTTCTTGTTCAGTTTGGCTTATAGATCATTGAAGAACAAGGTAATATACATTGACCTATGTAGCTGCGTAGATACATACCCATATAATGACGTAGCCACAGTCACTCGGGCACGAAACTAGCTTAGCTTCATAGCTGTGTACCCACGTAGCCACAGATTCCAGATGTGTTTTGGGGTGGCAGGTCCATCTGCAGTCCCGCAGTCCCAAAGTCGAATAATAATGAAATTTAGACAAGTAAAACTATTGCCCCCACAGTTCCGCACTCCCAAAACTCCTCGGCTCATGGATTAAAGAACAAAGTCTTGTCATGTGTAGCACGCTTGTTTCGGCTGATGGATTATAGAACATGTTATATTCATATGCGCATATTTATTTGACTGCAGGACTGAGGGAGGCGGCATTTAATATCATGCAGTCGTGGTCAGGTATTCTGAAGTTTAGACAGTTAACACATTGAAAGAAATATACTTACCTCCATAACAATTTCCTTTTGCGTCTCTGTGTATTCTAAGAAGAGCTTCGCTTTGTGTAGCGTGTCTAAGGAAATTTCTGGTGGTGGAGCTGATGGCTTTTTGCCCTGATTTAGCGCTCTGTGACATGGTTGAATACATGAAGAGATTCTGCCACACGCTGCAGGACATCAATCTTTTTTTACTTTGGTGGAACACTTCCATGCTGGATTGCTGCATTGATTTCTTCAATAAAGTCATCCTTAAGGGACATGAGTGTTTGTGTTGCTTCAGGTGAAAATCTGAAGGAAGTTGGCGCAGTAGTTAAGGCATCATTCATCTCAATGAAAATGTCTGACAATTGTTTTTGGCAAACTTTATCGCTAACCAACCACGATCGGGCGGTTTCGGTTTTAGTGGTAGACAGTCAAACAAACTGGAAAGATAAATGTAAATCAATCCAACAGGTCATGTCCTTGACCCATGTGGCACAACAGGCAAGCAGCATACGGAACTAGAGTTGAGCCCAAGATGGAGAATGGTACATTGGATGAGATTTCTTGGGTACGTTTTGTGGCATAACAGTACAAAGAACTTTCTCCTGAGAAAGGTTTGCACAAGGTTGCACATCACCTGTTGCATTGTCTTCGTCTGATTTAAAGAGCTTGTTTATCACTTCAAACAGCGTGGGTGGCACAACGAAGACCATCTCATTGTGGGCCACTGTTTTTACAAGGGCAGCTGAAGTGCACTTTTCAGTGATGGTGTTTGGCAAGTCCCTTTCGTCCTGAAGATCATGGAGGGGCTGTAAGGAGGCTTCCTTCAATGCCTGGAATTTTCCCATTCCAGGAGGACCAACGAAAACTATAAACAGGTTGCACAGCATCGCCCGTGGGCCATCTGATGGTGCTTTTACCAGCAGTGAGGTAGGCCATGGTTGGGAGGAGGCTAAGGCTAAGTAAGGGTTGGTATAATTTATGAAAGCAGCAAATGATGCTAAATAAGGTTTTAAGATTTACTACAATGCCAGCAATAGTAGTAGATAGATGACCAATTTAAAAGAATTTTGACCCTCGTATAAAACACTGAAGTCAACTTGCAGATAAAAGTGTTCTGAATTCCCGTGAGGTTAATGATACAAAAAAACCACAGTATTGTGCATCACGGTATATTAATAGCAAGTTGAGTTGGTAGCCTCTTATCTTCGAATGCCAATTGAATAGTGTATCATTTCAAGTTATAAGAATATGTCTGTTCCATTTAATTAGAAATCTCGAGATCGTTTTGTGTTGTACACAGTAAGTCTAAAGAGAAAAGATGAGATCCAGGTGGGCTGTCCTTTTGCGAAACGGAAAGATGTTGGTATCCAGTGCTCAGAGGCTAGAGGCAGTTCTGGACAGAACAAGGGATCTAAAATTCTGACTTATGACCAACTTAAAGAAAATTACTTATGGAACAAAGATCACACACTAAATTGGTTAAAGGATAAAGGACTAATTGCATCAAGGCGTGTTTGTGATGTCTGTCAATCGAGCATGAACTGGGTTGAATGTGATGACCGGTTGGATGGCTTTGTATGGCAATGCCGCAAACAGAACGGGAAGAAACGACATTGAGTTGAGAAGAGCATAAGAGAAGGCAGTTGATTCGAAAAATCCAACTTCTCTATAGAGGAAGTGATAAAGTTTATGTACTGGTGATGCCAGGGACTTGACCAGTGGCAAATTAAACAGCAGCCAGGTCTGGGATCACACACAGCTGTGGATTGGGACATGTTTTGCTGAGAATTGTGCAAGGTTACCATCTTTGGAGAACCTGGTAAAGTTGTGCAGATCGATGAGTCAAAAATAGGGAAAAGAAAATACCAACATGGACATGTTGTTGACACGTTGTTTTTGTTGTTGTTGCCAGTGGGTTTTCAGAGGAATGGTGCAAGATTCCTGGAAATGCTTTGTGACAGTTGAGGAAAAAATGGACGCTACACTCGTAAGCCATATTCAGGAGTGGGTAGAGCCAGGGACTTGACCAGTGGCAAAGTAAACAGCAGCTAGGTCCGGGATCACACACAGCTGTGGATTGGGACATGTTTTGCCGAGAATTGTGCGAGGTTACCATCTTTGAAAGGAGGGAAAGACTTGAAGGACCTGGTAAAGTTGTGGAGATCAATGAGTCGAAAATAGGGAAAAGAAAATTTCATCATGGACATGTTCTTGACACGTTGTTGTTGTTGTTGTTGTTGCCAATGGGTTTTCGGAGGAATGGAGCAAGATTCCCGGAAATGCTTTATTGTGACAGACGAGGACAGAACGGAGACTACACTCGTAAGCCATATTCAGGAGTGGGTAGAGCAAGGAACGACAATTGTCAGTGATTGATTGAAATATGGATGCGATCATAAAACAGTGAACCACTTGTAAAATTTCTGAACCCCGAAGGTTATGACAAGAACAAAATTAAAGGGTAATGGAGGCAAATGAAGGTCAGTCTACCAACACATGGAAGAAAAAAGGAACACTACTCTTCAAATCTTGCCGAATTTCTTTGGCATTACAACAACCGTGGACTTGAGCACGCCTGTAATTCTGCCTGTCTGTTCCTGCATTTTCTGCATGCCTTCCCGGAAAATGGTGTCATCCTCGTCTTGTTCTTTCCTGGGCGCTTTCCCAGTTTTGGTGCGCTTTCTCTCATCGCGTTGGTTTTTTTCTTTCCCTTCTTCGTTTAAGGCCAAATGTGGCGAGAGACTTCTCGAATTGTTGATGATCGAATTGTTGATCATCAACACTTCCGTCGTCCTGAGCACTTTCAGCCGATCCACCGTTCCATTTGCCGCAGGGGAACTTGAAGAAGACGACGTCGACGACGATGATCTTGGCCCTGATTCTTCTACGTGACTGAAAGTCACAATGTCACGACATCCAACAACGGGGTCGATTTCATTATAAAATGGCGAGGTTTTCCGTTTATCACCAGTCTTGTTTCAGTTATGGTCTTTCGCCTCCTTGTAACGGTCCTTGGTTAAATCATGCCCAATGTCAGGTACTCTACAAAAACTAAACTTTAAGCTTAAAAAAATTTAAGTCCCTGTTTAGTAGGTGAGGCCTCTATCAGGGCTTCCTATATCGGTATAGGTAATGCTTTCAGCTGAACTTGATGAGGCTAACGTCTGTGGCAACACACAGATGCTTACATTTGCAAACTGTCCTGGCCACAACGACGTCATACGATTGGCAACCAACTGATCTTCCTTGAACTCTGCTTCAACAAGTAGCTGCTAGATTTTTAGTTTTAGCATTTCTTTTGCACGTCCACCTGGAATTTTTTCATGTGTGATCCCACAACTTGCCCAAAGAGATCATTGTCGTCAATAGTATTAGTAGGCAGTGGAACTGGTGGTGGATTTTTCATGACGTTTAAAACACATGTTAGGATATCCTCTTCTTCACATGCAGATTTCCTCTTTTTTGAAACTAGAGAAGAGGGAGGTTGATTTTCTTTCTTGCTGCTTTCTTGAAGCAGATCAGTAGGCTCTGCATTATCAAGATCATTCTAAAGGAAAGATGTATTTAAAAAATTACTACACAAGTTTGGACTGAAAACAGTTCTTTAAAAATTAGGAGTAAATATAGCTAAAAGCTATTCCTGTAATAACTGTACGCTTGACTCTCACCATGTTCCTGGACAGATAGCAATGTCCCCCTCCCCCTGGGATCCCTGGTGATGCAAGGTCATTGATTGGGTTACCTGGCACCACCGTGTATGAAGGACCCCCCAGCATCGGCTCAAAACCCTAGGGTGCCACAGGTCTACTTAGTACCTTAAATTGTCAAATTAATGTGTACAAATAGTTATACATGCACATATTAATTGCAATTATTATTCAATCATATTTTAGGTACCATCATCTGAAGAAGAATAGAAAGAAGTTGCAAATGGCTTTATGTCTAACCGGAACTTCCCCAACTGTTTAGAACCTTTAGATGGCAAGCGTGTCGCCATTAAAGCTCCAAAACACAGTGGGAGCATGTTCTTCAACTATAAAGGATTTTTCAGCATTGTGCTTCTGGCATTGGTGGATGCTGACTACAAGTTCACCTTTGTAGATGTTGGGTCTAATGGCAGGGTCAGTGAAAATGCTTTTGGAATTCTAGTCCACAGATTTCAAATCTTTCAGTCAATCATTCCACTTGAGCTGAAAAAAGCTGAGTTAATTGTGCTTGCAAGCATTGTATTGCACAATTATCTTTGCATGAAGAGTGTCGAGTATAGCCAAGCTGTGGCAGATTCAGAGACTGCAGCACATGAATTGCTGCCTGGAGAATGGCGGCAAAACCCAGGAAATCCTTGACTATTTTATAACTAATGGTCAAGTAGACTGTCAATGGGAAATGATTTAAATCATCACAATTGGTGTTGAACAAAAAACATGTGCCATGATTGGTTAAAGACTCTCCGTCGAACGGCATGCTTTGCGGGCGTTTGTTATTGTTATGGTACTGCGAGGTCAGAAAGCGTTCACGCGGCAAATGTAGGGAATGGATATCAGTCATTTGGACTCGGACATTTCAATTGGAACTTTAGAAGAAGAACGTCCACAGAGGATAAATAATTATGGAAGCATGGCAAGTGCATATTTTGGAAGCCATTGCTTTGTATTTGATGTATACACACAGCAGCTTGTCGACCTTGCGATCGATTGACTGTCGATCAATGTTTTCAATTCCTGTTGTCAGATTGCAGAACCTGAGGTAGATGGAGCAGATGTTGATGAACCAGCACAACAAGAGCCAGATAGAAGCTTCTGTAGATGTAAATCTTCTTGTAAAACTAAGCAAAAGAATGAAGGCGGCCACAGTTGACCTTGCCGCACGGCAAATTTGCCATCTGTACGGGACGCGGTGGCCTCATGGTTAGTGCGCTCGATTCCGGAGCGAGCGGTCCGGGTTCGAGCCCTGGCCGGGGACATTGTGTTGTGTTCTTGGGCAAGACACTTTACTCTCACAGTGCCTCTCTCTACCCAGGTGTATAAATGGGTACCTGCTATTTGTTGGGGAAACCTAACAAACTTGCGGGGGAGTGACCTGCGATGGACTAGCATCCCGTCCAGGGGAAGTAGAAATACTTCTAGCCGCTTCATGCTACAGAAACCGGGATAAGCTCCGGCAGCTATGAGCCAGTTGGCTCCAAGGCTTCACACACGGGACAGATGCAAATGCGGTACTGCTTGTAAACCATGTGCGAATCAGGTGAGACTGATTTCTCTTTCCTGTGAGCATGCATCGATTCCACCTATCTACAGAAACAATAAAAGTAAACATATCAAACTCTTTCCCCTTTGCGACGAACATTTGTTTTTCCCGGTTCCAGGCGGGCGCGGCCGCTAATCGCACGTAATGTGCATGCTCAACGCAGCGGATTTCGAAAATGGCGGACAAGCCGAAGAGAGAAATAAGGGAACCTAAGCGGTTTTGCACCGAATTTTCCACATACACCCCCATAAAAAAGGCTAATCCACGGAAAAAAGATACAAAGCTGTACGATATTGAAGTTACGGAGGTTGATAAGGCCAACAAAAGATTGAAAATCCACTACGTTGGATACAGCTCACGCTTCGATGAGTGGAGACCTTTCGGGGAAGATGAAGGATCCGAATATTTCCCGTTTGTTCGTGCAGAAAAGTTGTTTATTCCATCGGAAAATTCCCTTGTCGATAGAGCAGAAACATTTCACGGTAAAATTTTTCGTGAAATAAAGAAAAAGCTTTGGTCTGGGCGTTGAGAGGACCCTGAAATCAGCATAGACCTCAATGTTGACAAGGATGTTTTTATGGAAGGTCTTGGAGGTGTTTTGCCTGCTATAATCCAAAGAGGGAAAATGGTTTACCAAGTAAAGTCAAATAGGATGCTCGATCTCCTTCTTGGAATGAAGTGGGACGAAAGAATTTTAAATCCAGCTGGAGATTTTGCTTATGTAATTCCAGGAACAATTTAACAAATCGAATGTGGTTTAGCGTGGTATGTACTCTTATCGACAACGATACGCGTCATCACAGTGGTCAAAATGTTGTGGACTCATGAGGCGCTGCCTTTGACTCTCGCATCCTCGCCGGCACCAGAACAAGGTTACAATAAACCAGACTCGGCGGAGAAGACCCGCAGGATCGTTGAAACTTAGAAATGGACTGCGCTTTAGCTTCTCTATGTCTTCCTTTTGGATGACGGGTTTGTGTTTTACGTTCTCTTTTCCTTCTCTACGGTTCAACTTCAGCTTACACTCCAGCATTTTGTTGGACTTCACAAACAAGGGGTTCTTCGTGATCTTCACCTCCCGTCCGTTGGCGGCGAGATGCCTCTCGAGAGCATTTCGTATACCGAGAAGGGTCGACCTACTATAATCTTCTCCCTTTTTTGTTCTGGCCTCCGCATAGAATCTTCTGAGGACGTTATCCAAGGATTCAAAGGTCATGGTTAACAAGTTAGAGGGCAGTCCCCGTTCACGGCACCACTCTGCGAGTGCAAGGTAAACAAAAGCGAAGTTTCAAACTGTGTACGTACATTCAATTGAAAACTTGTTGAAACTTTTTTTAAAAGATGTATTTACCTTCGACTGTGGTAACAATCCACTTTGTGTTTTTCTTCGTCCCCTTCGCTTCAGCGCTACTTATTATTGTTGTTAGGTCCTCATCTGTAAGCAACGCAAAACGAGCATTTTCGGGTTGTTTCAATTTTTGAGGCCGACATTCAAGTGGGTTCGTAACGCTTTCTTGCTCTTTCTCCATAGTTTCCAAGCAACTTATTATTTCTCCATCACTTATATCGTCGCTTATATTAGTTATATCATTGTCAGTTATAACGTCGCTAAAAAAATCAAGATTAAAATTTGGGAACATTTTAGCGCCGTCCATGTTTGAGAGCTGAAAAAGGCATTGCGTGACACGTTCACGCGAGCAGCGTGGTATGGACTCTCGTTGACCACGGCAAATTAGCCAATCAGATTGCGAGATTAGCAGCAATTGTGGTAAAAAAGTATTGGATGGGACAAAGAAATCCAATTACCAAATACAAAATCATTGGGGAGCAGTATATTAAATCTGAAATTGAAAACAGCTATTTTATTACATTTCAGTTTGTGAGAGGTGATGGTAACAGGAACAACTACCAAGCAAATATGTAAAATAGCAAGCCACTGTTATAGTCTCTAACATCTTTAGATACACTGTTCCAAGCATGTACTCCTCTGTACTGGAAAGATCCTTGTCCTGTCTTAAAAGATAACTTCGCTATGAACAGGTTTCCATTTGCGTTCAAATCATTTAATATTTTTAGCATGTTGTAGACTATCAACTTGTTTGCATTTGTCAAACTGGAACTATAGTGCCTTGTTCATGTTTTGGACTAAGATTTTAACAGTTAAAAGTAGAATGTCTAGTGACACTGGCATCTGGGTATCCATTTGCCATCTTCCTTCACAAGATGTGCACAGCAAATCTCAGCTGTACAATGTTTACATGGTGATGTGCATGTCTTAATGCTGTGGCTTTGTACTGAACAGTTGCTGCATTCATAATTGTTCTTAACTCGTTCATAGCCTGCCGCTTCCAGGAACTGAATTCTGTTTTTCTTCAAGAAGAGTTGTTTAAGTGCATCAGTTCCTTTGTGATTTGTGGATCTGAAGAAGTCTTTGGAAGCTCTATCATTGTATTTTTCCAAACCTTGTTGAGTGTAATATGCAATGTTTTGATAAAGTTTGAGGAATTCAGGAACATGGCAATGTAGTGCATGCATGTAAGGAGTCACATCTTTTGCTTGGTACACATTAAGAAAGAGTCCAAACCATGCTTTGATATCTCCTTGCAGTTGCATTATGTCATCCTCTGATGTAAAATCAAGTTTTAAATCACCAATTAACTCCATAAATTTTTGCCAGATCACTTGTACTTCTTTGTTTTGACTGT
>OZ026602.1:29065176-29090176 GCA_964020085.1 Micromussa lordhowensis | reverse complement strand
GCTGCAGAGACAATGCGAAAAGAGGCCATGGAGCGATTTGGAAAGACAAAAAAAAGATCTGAAGCTGAGGGTGATCAGAGGAGGCAGACCAAACGAAGGCGCAGTGGAAATGATGCAGTGGGAGTTTTGACGGCAAAAACAGAGAAGGAAAATGAGTTTCGAGCGGAAGAACTTGCCTGAAAGAAACAACACCAACAACAAGAAGCTGCCAGACAGGATCAAATTTTAGCTATAATGCAGCAGCAACAACAACAGACAGCAGCCATGATGGCCTTTATTGAAACATTGGTACCAAAGAAATCTTAAAGCTTGGTTCAAGATCTCTGCCTTTTTGTATTGTTGACATTACCCTTTGCAGGTCTTTCTGTGTTAACTGGGGTTGTCATTATTTGATACTTTCAACCCAACGTTCAGTTCAGAATTTGAAGTAAGCAGGTTTATTTTGTGGGTTAAATTTGTTTTTGGTTAAATTTTAAATCAGTTTGGTTTTTATATTTTCCTCAAATTAAAGAAAGGAAAATAAAAATAAAACTGTTAAATAAAATTTTGAACCAGAAACAAGCTTAGACCCTTAAGAGATAAATATTATGACACAAGTTGGTAGAATTTGACAGTTCATTAATCAAAGATTAAATGTTAAAATGTTATTATTTTAATTCTACTTACAGTAACTTAATCTATGGACCTTACAATATAAAAGGACTTAAGTTGTGAAACACACATGTACTATTGACAGTTGAGTTTATGTTCCATTTCTCATTTGGGAAAAAACACCATTTCTGACACTCAACTCTACAGCTCTTAAAATGCAATAAATGCTGAATTTTTACACTTTTTTCAGGCAAAGTAATCTTGCAAACTAGGTGGGTCAAGCTCAAAAACTCTGATGTTTGGTTGCCATAGAGGCAAGTGAGTGCATTCCTAAGAAGTGCACACACCACATACATTTTCCCCACACTGTTTAATCCAATCTTCAGACTTTTTTTGAAGTCTAAAAACTTGAAATAGCCAATGATTTCCCCAAACAACCACTCCACTGAGGAACGAACTTCACTCATTGCTGAATTGTATGCCTGCATTTGAGGAGTTAACACTAGATTGCGAAATGGTGCCTGCAAATGGATCCTCAAGGGATAGGCAGGATCCCCATAGATGCACATTGGCTGCCTGTGAAGATCAAAAGCAAACATCTGTAAACTCTGTAGAAGCTGAGAATCTCAAAGCATTCCAGCATCATGCCTTCTGCCTTCTAGGAAAAATTGAAAAATATCATGTTTATTATCTGTAGATAATATTTGTCAGTACTTAGTGAATAATTGATTCCTGTACATCCCATCTCCTGCATTATTCAGACAAGAAGAATGCTTGAGTGAAAACAATACTGATCCTTAGACTTACACTTTTGATCAGTCTTAGGGGCAGGTCCTACCCTCCTTAGGACCCCCCCCCCCTACCACCTTTTACATATGAACAGAAGTACTTACCAACAGGGCCATACAGGTTTCCAATAATCCCATTTGCCAGAGCTAGAGACTGGAACTTTAGAGCATGCACTCATTTATGACCGTTGTAGACAACTCTCTGATTATTATCAGGCCTCGCAATAGGCCTAACTGTTCCGTCAATAAAACCAAAACAGTTCTGCAATGGTGACCCTCTTTGGGAGATAACTTGGGCATAGGTTTGCAATGCTGGTGGGTCCAATACTGCAGGATTCCAATTCATAATTCGATGACTATGGACTGTATAGATGTAATCGAGCACTTCGTTGGTTAACATGCTCAAAACAGGCACAGGACGGGCGAACCGTGGTACCATGTCACTGTATCGGCAAGGGTAAGCAAAGCATTTTAGCAGCATACAAAGGGCTTCTGTGCCCTCGGCTTTGCTTCGCTGATTACAGCTAATCCAGTCTGGGATTTGAAGTGCTTCTACGAGTGCAGGTATATCTCTTTTCCTCACTCAAAATTCCGCAAGGCATTCGTCATCTTCCATATCATCTAGATCGATAAGTGGATATGAACTATACGGTAGGTCTAAGCTTGGAGACTTGTATTGTTCGTACAAAACCGGGAGTTCCTCATCGTTAAGAATCCCTTGGTCATAGCAAAGTAAAATAAAATCCCTTGTCTCTTTAAATGAAGTCATTTAGAGCTTTTAGACGTATGAAAACTGCCTCAAAGACGCTTAGCTTAGTAGCTTTAGAACATCGCAGCCGTATTATTTGTATTTCGCGCTTAAAGTTGAATTTTGGCGGGCTACGGCGACATACTCTCCCCAGATCTCCTCAACTGCGATAGCCGTAGCAGCCCCAGCCGTAGCGATTTGCTTAAACTCCCTATTACAGGTGAACAACTATTGAGTATATGCAGTGCTAAAAACTTCATAAGACAATTCCAAAAATATGTTAAACTTATCTACACTGTACACCTACCTCAGGAAACTTTTCCACTTTCTCCAAATCAGGAATCAGCCCTAGATAAAAAACCTGACCATCTAATGACTTGCCATCCTGCATCCACTCCCCTGAGTGCCCTTCATCACCTACTGGTTTAATCTCCCAATCTGGTTGTATCACCTGATCCTTGTGCATCATCTCGGTCACCTGAACCACCTCAGCTGTATAAACTTGCACGTCATCCACCTGAACGAATTCAGCCTCCTGCAGCTCAACATCAGCAGCATTATCCAACTCTGCTACCACAGCCTGCAACCCATCACCAGCTTGAAGTTCATCAGCTACATGTTCCTGTATTTCATTGTCCATTCCAATTTCCTCATCTTCCTTCAACATGACATCTTCAGGATCTTGCTCCATAGCCAAAACTTGGCTGTCAGCTTCTGCCATGATCTCACTCATTACCTATGGGGCAAAAGTTTTTGACTGAATAAAATAACGATCTGAAGTAGTAAAAAAGCTGGCTCACAGGAATTCTTTGATCGTCTCTTGAGTGAAGAGGCCGTGTCAGATAAAAAATAACCTTACTTATTACTTCTCGAAACTAACAATACTGTCACATAAAACTGAGAAAGGAGTGGAAGGTGTCAAAAATGTCCTTAATTAAAAGAACTCAGATCCCGGCGTGCAGACAATACTGAATTTGTCAAGAAACATTTCGTAGACACCCTCTCTTTTCTACATAAATTCTGACCCCAGAAGTCTTTATTTTTCGTTTTCTTTGTAGATAAGAGCCAAGACAACTGAGTAAGAGTTATCAAAGAGTGTCGCATTCACGGTGAGACCCAAAATAATACTCAACCAAAATCACGATCATTTGCAAAGGTTCATGATTTCCACTCGATGGAAAAGACTATTGCAAAAATTGAAAAGTCACTAGAGTAATGTAAAACAGACAGCAACTGACAAAAATATACTGCGATTTAAGCTGTGAGAAAGACTTTAAAGTGGCTGCATGTTGCTGAATAAAAATCGCCTTATCTACAAGTATACGTATTTGTAACACAGGAAATCCGCACCTTTTGTTTTGTATTCCTGTTGTATCTCTTTGTATTTCCTTGTGGTTTCTTTACAGCGTAAACGTTTACAATCCTAACTCTTTGCTACTCAAGCACATGGTTTTTCTGCTCACGTGACCTTTCGTCACCTGCGGCCCAGTCCCTCTCGGAGGGGGCGCGTGTATGATTTTTGTACGATTTCTATACCTAACACTCTCCCCAACTTAAAAGAAATGTCGTTTGCGACATTTGACTTGCAATACAGAACAGTTCTTTACTTAAGTGGTATTTAGTTTAGGATTCCTTGCTACTTAAATCCTGGAGTGGGGTGATCAGGCCCAGCTCCCAGAGACCACTTAAAATCTCTCGGTCCATCTGTCCATACTAATGTTCATGCTTCTGTAGTACAACGACTATCCTTTAGACAGTTCTTACAGCATTCGCTTAACGAGTGCTTAAATACATCAAGGAAACTCTATTTTTTTTTTTTTAAGAAATCAACATTACAACAATGTAATAGGCAAAAGAAGAAAAGTTTTTCTGCACTGGAACTACTGGTGTCGCTTATCTGCCAACGGCTGGTAAGGCACTCTCCAATGTGGCAGCTGCGGTACTACTGGATAGGGCATCATCATGTTCGGGTTCCAGAACATCATCGGTGGTACTGGTGGAGCTATGTAGTGTAAGATTGGCCGCGGCATCCAGTACTGGTTTACAGGAGGTTCAAGTACGTATGGCATTGGTGGTGTTGGTATTCCGCACTGCTGTATCCCATCAGAGGAGTTGACTTCAACTTGACGCACGTAAGTTGGTTCCCCAGGACTGTCATAAGTAAGCCGTTTAGGTGCCTGCCTCAGGCGTTGAGGTCGGCCACCGTTGCCCATGTCCTCTTGCTCATCTCTCTCTTCCCCAACTTCTTGATGATCCTCTATCAGCTGTGCCTCCTCTGGAGCAACAGTAGTGTTGGCTTCTGTCCCTGTGTCATTCGACGCATCACCAGAATGAACATTTGTACTGTCTTGCTCTGGTTGTACTTGTGTAGACTCCACCTGTGTCTGTGTTTGGCCATTTCTATCGTGCTCTGGCGAGCGATTGCAGAATGAAATGTCTGGAAGTTCATCTTCGCTGTCACTTCCGTTCTCTTCTTGTACTAATGGTTGGGTGTCAATACAATGGTTGGGTGCTACCGTTCTTGTCTTCTTTACAGGAGGGAGGTCCTCCCAGGGCTTCCCTGGTAGAGAGTTACAAGGGAGTAACAGGTTTCGATGCAAAGTACGGATCGGTCCTGGACTTGATTCTGATCTTATGTCGTACACCGGGCTCCCCTCTCCCTTTCTTGCAACAACAAGGTGAATCTGGTCTTCCCAAAAGGCACGAAGTTTTCCGGGTCCACCCCGAGGAGTAAGGTTGCGCACCAGGACACGATCTCCAACTTGCAATGCTGATGATCTCACACGTCTGTCGTAGTTCTTTTTTCCCCTCAGGGCGTTCTTCATGGCAGATTTTGATGCGAGTGAGTAAGCTTCTTGCATGGCAGATTTCCACTTAGTAACATATTCAGCATGTGTTCTGGCTCCGGTTTCTGTCTCGAGATCAAAGATGACATCAATTGGTAGCCGTGGGCTGCGACCAAATAACAGAAAGAAAGGGGAATAACCTGTTGACTCATGGACAGTGCAATTGTATGCATGAATGAGTTTGTTCACATGGTCCTTCCAGCTGGATTTGTGAGTTTCTGGTAGGGTTCGCAGCATACTGAGTAGTGTACGGTTCATTCTCTCAACTATACCATTTCCCTGTGGGTGATATGGAGTAGTTCTAGAGTGCATTACCCCAGAAAGTTCTTCAAGCCTCTTGAACAAACGATTTCCAAACTCGCCTCCCATGTCATGATGAAGTTTTTCGGGGAATCCAAAGCGTGGAATGAAATCATTGAAAATCTTGTCTGCTGCAGTAACAGCTGTTTTATTCCTTGTTGGGTAGGCTTGAGTGTACTTGGTAAAATGGTCGACCACCACCAAAATGTACTCATAACCCCCTGAACTTCTCTCGAGGTGCACAAAATCAATAGAGACCATTTGAAGAGGAGCTGTCGTGAGAATTGGTTGTAATGGTTCTCTTGTTTGTAGGTTTGGGCGTCTCTGTTTCAGGCAGCGGCATGTGTGATGGATAAAGTTCTCAATGTCTCTCCTCATGTGTGGCCAATAAAATCTCTCTTGAGCCAGAGCTAACACTCTCTCAACACCAAGGTGGCCCATTTCTTCATGGAGTTCACGATAAACAGTACGGCGAAATTTCTGTGGCAGAACAACCTGCTGGCTACTATAAAGTAATCCACTCTTTCTGTTTATATGAAGCTTGTGCCACTCATTCAGGAGCTTACGAACCAAAGGTGCTTCCTTGAGCTTTTCTGCAACTGTTGGCTTGTGGTTTGCTTTGATTAATTTGAGGACACGTCCAATGTGAGGGTCTTCGCTCTGTGCTCTTACCAAATCCACCACTTTCACCTGATTGCAGGATGCCTGTGACAGGGCGTCAACATAGTGGAGTTCCTCCTGCTCATCAGTCAAAGCTGTCAGCCAAATTGATTCTTCCTTTGATAATGCCTGGATGGCAGATATCGAGGCATGCATGCTTTGCGGAGTTACTCTCTCAGTACAAGTGTCCATGTAGGTCTTGAACTCACCGGGTAATCGAGAAAGACTATCCGCATCAACATTCAACCTGCCTGGTCTATATCGTATTGCAAAGTTAAAGTCAGCAAGCTCTCCAACCCACCTCAATCCTGTAGCATTTAACTTGGCAGTTGTTAACACGTAAGTCAAGGGATTGTTGTCGGTGTATACTACAAATTCAGGAGCATAATAGAGATAGTCCCTGAACTGTTCTGTGACTGCCCACTTCAACGCTAAAAATTCAAGCTTGCCGGAATGCATGTGGTAGTTTTGTTCAGGTGGAGTCAGAGTCCTGGATGCATATGCAACTACCCGTATAGTGTTATTCTGCTTCTGATACAAGACCGTGATGCATCTGTGTGTACAATAAACGGTGCATTGTAATCTGGATATGCAAGCAGAGGAGGTGAAGTTATCATGTCCACTAGGGCATCCAATGCTGACTGGTGCTTCTGTTCCCACACCACTGGTGATGAGGATGGTAACTGTCCACTACGCAGCTTTGGCTTCTGTCTGGTCGAGACTGAACTTTTTTTCTCGGATGGGTCATGGTTGAGGAGATCGTAAACAGGTTTCACTGTTTGTGCAAAGTTCTTGATATGACGGCGGTACACACCAAGCAGACCCATGAGTCTTCTGACTTCCCCAACTGTTTGCGGCTTTAAATTCTTCATCGCAGTCACTGCGTTTGTAGCTTTCGGATCTATCCGGTACCCGTGTTGAGAGATCACTCTTCCAAGGAAGGACACTTCCCGCTTGAAGAATGCACACTTTCTAGGCTTAAGCTTGACACCATAAACCTTCAACCGACGAAGAACTTTACGCAGATGCTCAATATGTTCAGAGAATGTTTCCGAGAATACAATTACATCGTCCAAGTAAGGAATGCACATCTCGTCACGCAGCTCTCCAAGACAGTTCTCCATAAATCTCTGAAAATTTGCTGGAGCGTTCATGAGTCCAAATGGTATGCGCACCCATTCGTATAACCCCCAAGGTGTAACAAACGCAGTCAACGGTTGACTTTTCTCTCCAATGAATCCCTGATGGTACGCTTTTCCCTGATCCAAAACACTAAACCATGACTTGCCCCCTAGACTGTCTAAAGCTTCCTGAATCCGAGGAATGGGATGCCGGTCTGGTACTGTTTTCTTATTTAATTCTCTGTAATCTATGCACAACCTCATTCCACCGTCTTTCTTACGAACACAGACAACACTACTTGAGAATGGTGACTTCGACTTCCGAACGAAACCACGGTTAAGCAAGTCCTCGATGTAAGCTTTAACTTCAGGATAAAGCGGACGGGGTATGGAAGTGTAATTCTTCTGCACTGGTTGGTCACTAGTCAATCTGATATCCATCTCTAACTCGGAAATGCAGCCGACGTCATCGTCGCTTGTAGCAAATGCATCTGCTTCTTCGAACAACAACTGTTTTGCTTGCTCCTTTTGTTCTGTCGTCAATCCACTCAAGTCAACTTCAGGTAGCCAGGACAAGTTTCTTTCGATTTGTTCAGCAGGTGTTTGTTGTCTACAAGACGGTTCCTCACATGTTGGTGTCTCAGGATCCTTAAACCTGACGTCAACAGGAGTCACCGAACGAACAAGATGAAGCCGCCCCAGGACAACTCTTCCAGGTACGATGATGTCATGGTTCGTGTTGTTCGTTACTGTGATTGGTAAGATGGTGGCATCGCCCTCCTTCACGGTGGTAAGAGATTCGTGTACTGCCAACCCTGAAGGCCAGGTAGCCAGCTCATCCGGCTCAAAAATAACTGGGGTCATTTGGCGGATTGGTCCAGTGTTAGCACGACAAGGTACGCGGACAGTCTCCCCTGCAGGAACAATGTGTGGCTTCTTTGAAGATTTTACTTGACAGAGTTCATCAGAGTTAGTAGTCCGTATTAGACTTATCAATGCTTGTACATCACCACATTCACTCATTCTGAAGCTTCTTGACATCCTTCCCAGCAATGCATTATCTTCTTTGCCTTCTGTGTTCCTGACCATTAACTCTATGACATTAAATCCAATGATTGGCTGCTCAATGTTCTCCTTTGTTAACAAGAATGGGACCTTTACTTCTGTATTATTTTCACCTGTTAACCGTACTCCAATCTCTACCCATCCGCAGTAAGGGATATCTGTGCCATTTGCTGCTTGCAAACTTATGGACCCGTCTGCTCCAAGTAACTCTTTAATATCCCTTCTTTGGACTGTTGGTAATTGGCTCTCTAGGAAATCTACTGAAACAATCGATACTTGGGCTCCTGTGTCCCATAAAACTTCTGTAGGCTTATCATCCAGGTAACAATCTACCAGACATTTCCTCCCCACCAGTTTAGCTATGCGCTCTTGTTGCCTGGGAGTGATGTGGCTAGCATACACACCTCTGTCTTGAGCATCTCCTAACCCCTTTTCTTTAGACGATTCTCTGTCAGAGAGTTCCTTGATTGCTTTGCATAACACTTTATGTTTTGGCCAATGAGTCTTCTGGCAACGCACCGAACAATATCGCACAGATTGACATGATGAACACTGTAACAACTGTACCTGGCAATCAAGTTTTAGGCAACAACTACACTGATGGGACTTCTCTTTCCCTGGCACGGCTACTCCCTGTCGCGTGGGGGTAGCCTGGTTGCGTTTCCCGGATATCTTCTGAATTTAGTCTGGCAGTAACGGGCAATATGGTTTGAGCCCCCGCAGAGGTAACAATGTGGACACCGGTCACCTTCTTTCTTTCTTCTACACTCTTGGCAGCCAAGTGGTCTGGGTCCAGCTCTCGTTCCACTCCCAGGATAACCAGGTACCATGGCCTCTGCTTTCTGGTGGTTTGCTTCTTCACAAAGGGTTTTGACTTCCGATTTCATTGTGGCTAGCTCTGCTTGTACAGCCTTCAATGTAGCTAGGACTTGAGAGTCCTTCTGTGACTCTTTCTTGGTGGTTGCCTCTGTTGCACCTTCAATGACAGACACCTTTGCAGACTTTCCCTTGCTGTTAAGACTAAACTTGTTACTTCGCTCGGCTTCTGCAGATATGGCCAGGCTCATTGCTCCAATGAGGTCTTCATCTGCAACTTTTGGATTTTGAGTGAGAGGTCTTATTTTTGCATGAATGGTTTCATCAGCAAGACCAGTTTCCAAGGCATGCAGGAACAAACTTTGCACTGAGGAAGCATCGTACTTCACCCCACTATCAGACTCTTTTGATGCGCTGATGACCTTTTGTCTAATTGTCAGTGCCCTCATTAGAAATGACTGTGCATCCTCATTAGGCTGCTGAGCAATGTTTGTTAGAAGTTGATACAGTTCAGTGGCATTTTTCTCATGAAAATGAAAACGAATAATTTTTCGCAGTCTGGGTAGGGTAAGGTCAGTCATGTTCTCTAGATAGCATCTAAGTTGCAGGCCTGGTTGTACAGCACGAACTACAGCACTAACTACTTCTTTGTCTGAGTATCCCTTGGCAAGCCCTGACTCTACTTGGGATATTAGAGCTTGATAACCCAGCTTATCTTTTTGACCAGGGTCTCCCACCACTCCTTGTATTTTGAAATCTCTGCGGAATATGGTTTGCTCTACACCTTTCACAGGAAGCTTAATCAAGTCTTCGTCCTTCACTGTGTCAGTAAGCTTTACTTTTTGCATCTTAGCCAATTTTTCTTCGACTGCTTGCTGCTTCGACTCTAATTCAACCAGTTCCTTCTTGAGCAATTTTGTGTCACCTTTGGTTTCTGCTTCTTCCTCGCCATATTGGTCCTCCAGTCCCTCGAGAGGCGGCGGGCCCAAGTGAGCGATCAACCCTTCGACATACTCAATTTGCTCGTCGTCAGATAAACTCTCGACTGAATCTTCAACTTTACGTCTAATGGCCCGAATAACACCTAGTTTCCCCTTGCCCTCTACTGCCTTTTCCTCAATTTCAGCATGAAGAGCGAATTCTCGTAACGCATTCACGTCCAACGACAACAATTTCCGATCCAGTTGAATAAGTTTATCGTCCGCCATTTTGATTTTACTTGTAAACAACACGATCAACAACCTGCTTACACAAAGACCGATAAATCAATATTCCTACCTTCCCTGGCTTCAAATCCACGCTCCACTACCTTGCAACAAGCTATCCACACCAAATGTCCTTTCAAACTGCAACCAGTTGCATCCTTCGCCACAACTTGTCCATTGAAATCCAAAATATTACACACGCAAGTCCTCGCACTCAACGATCAACTGAGCGTTCAAAC
This sequence comes from Micromussa lordhowensis, assembly GCA_964020085.1. Classification (NCBI taxonomy): domain Eukaryota; kingdom Metazoa; phylum Cnidaria; class Anthozoa; order Scleractinia; family Lobophylliidae; genus Micromussa; species Micromussa lordhowensis. The sequence goes on along the minus strand of OZ026602.1, from coordinate 29,079,797 downwards.
AGGTACATCCATCCAGTTTCTTCGGCAAAATCACTCCCGGACAGGCCCCCAGAATGTAACACAGGAAATCCACACCTTTTGTTTTGTATTCCTGTTGTATCTCTTTGTATTTCCTTGTGGTTTCTTTACAGCGTAAACGTTTACAATCCTAACTCTTTGCTACTCAAGCACATGGTTTTTCTGCTCACGTGACCTTTCGTCACCTGCGGCCCAGTCCCTCTCGGAGGGGGCGCGTGTATGATTTTTGTACGATTTCTATACCTAACATATACTCACCCGCCTTCGACTTTGCTCGCTCGTAGAATCTGCGGTTACCTTCCAAATGGTTGGAACTGATTCTGGCTTTATTCGTCTTTCAGTTCTCTTTACATGGACTGTACAGGTAAAACAATCAGCTTCGAAATGCAGCGAGCATATCCTAAACGTACCGGTGGGGTTGAAGTTTTTGCGGTGTTGACAAACATATCTTTTCCACTTCGTACGGATACTACCGCTTGATGGAGAAGTATGCATCGAAATTCCCAATTGTTTATCGGAGACTCGGCTGCATTCTTGCACTACGCAGCGTCTTGGAGGCATTTTAGAAGTTGTAAACACCAGAAGAGTTCTTCGGAAAAGGTTACACTTGTCAGAATTGCATAGAAAATTAGCCACGATGTTTCGCTGAGATGCGAATATGATGTCACTTCCTATCTGCTTGACTAGTGCCAACTCATTTCTGATATATATATACTCGGTCATTTTTTAATCGAGCAATGGCGGAGGGCCAAAACCAAGAAACAACGTCAAAATAACCTGACTTCCCATTCGAATTTTCAAATAAAACTTGGCATGGTAAGTACTCACCACTTCTACTTCCCAAAAATGAAGAGAGAAGGGAATGCAAAATTTTGATCACAGTACCACTTTAAAGTTATAGTCGGAGTGGCACCCAATGCAGTTATAACGTATGTAAGCAAACTGTATCCAGGATCAATTTCAGATAAGGAAATTGTCAAACAGTCTGGCCTAATGAACAATACGGCAAGTAGTGACCTGATCCTTGCGGACAAGGGGTTCTTAATTCACGACATTGTCCCAAAGGGTGTTTCTGTGAACATTCCTCCCTTCTTACAGAATAGAAAATTCACTGCCAGTGAGATCAAGGCTACTAAAAACATTGCAAGATGCAGAATTCATGTCGAAAGGGCTAATGCACGGCTGAAGGATTTTAAGATACTTAACTTTGTACCCCCCTACTTAAGATGTTATGCTGACAAAGTATTTCAAGTCTGTGCTGCCCTTGTTAATCTTCAGTTTCCACTGATAAAGGAAGGATGTGAAGGTGTAGAATTTGAGTAAGGATGTGCGTGTAATAGAGAAATTGAGAGAGTAATATTAAATTTATTTATTTATAAGCTTTGATACTTAGGGGAATAAGAAAATCAATTAACCTTGATGTATTGCTTTTGCTGTTTTCTTTAAGCTTGCGAATCACCTTTAAATTCCAACATGTCAGAGTTAGCCCATCTATTTGACCTTTATGTGTAGAAAATAAGGGGGCATTTTCTATTTTCATAATGTATAGTATATTAACAAAATAGTAGAGCATTTGTCTGAAGTCACATATTATCAGGCCATCTGATAGGGTGCGGAAAAAAATGGAAAATTATGCGGAAATTTTCGGCAATATTATGCGGAAGAAAGTGAGAATTATGCGGAAAAGACGCCAGATTATGTGGAAATTTCTAAAACTTATTTAAGTTGTTTTCTTGCCTTTTTTCAACGTATAAAATAAATGTTAACATCTTACCGAGAATTTTAGTCCTTTTATGACGTTTGACCTTTTGCTGCTATTCCTGGACAGGTATCTCTTCGTTTAATGCAGTTTTTCCATAATTTTTGTTGTTGAGTTTGTCCGAAGCTTAGTAACCAGCCATTAAATCGGACGAGGAAAACTGGACACCAGAAGTCCCAAAATGTTCTGGGTAATTCTCACAGAAAATCTCTGAATGATCACTGCACTGCTGTAGTTTAAGTACTGTTTAAAACACGAGCAGCAGTGTTTTATCAGGTTTAAAAACACGAGGCGTAGCCGAGTGTTTTTAAACCCGTTAAAACACGTGCTGCGAGTGTTTCGAACAGCTTCAAAAATCCGCGATACTGGCACCTACCTGCGAATTTTTCTATTGTTTCAAAAACCCGAGAAAACACGTGCATGCGAATTCTTCTGCGGCTTCGAAAACCCGAGAAAACGCGTGCATTGAGAACAATTGATTGAGATCTTTATATAGAGATCACACGGAGATCTTTATATAAAGATTATGTGTGATCTTTATATAAAGATCATGGTAGTCGTTCTCATTTTTACCAGGTATAAAGGTTCATGCACGTGATCAATTTGACGTCTCTGATAGGCTCATGTGCTTATGAATTATTAATGAGTTTTTGAAGTTAGATTAATTTACTACTTTAAGCAGCGTTTACTTTGCAAGGCAACATCTCGCTGAATCCTTGGCTGCAAGTTCCTTTTTATTTCATTTTCAAAAACGAAAAACATGGCCCCCCGATACTCGATAACTTAATCCACTTTACATGCACGACTTAGTCCATATTAATACATTGCTTTTCTTTCATTCTGACGAATGACAAATGACACTTGAAATAGAATACCTTGCCGAGTGACTGTATCACAAACATTTTAAATAAATGATTCAAACCGTAACAACAGTTGTTTTCTTTGTGTTATTTAATGCATTGTTTTGTTGCAAATCCTTGATATGAACGGCTTCCTCCATCAAACATGAAAACTTCTACCATAACTTCATTTTTTTGTTTTCCTGCTCTTCCGGAGCCAGTTAAATACTTGCTCTATCTCCACCAACTGTGGGATACTAAATGGTGCATTGCCAACAACAGACACAGGACCATAGAAGACACACGAATCATGGCAAGTTTCAATGTCATTGCGCTTTGGCCAGTCAAACAATTGAGCACTGCATTTGTGAAGAAACTTGTACTCAGCACGTGATTCATCAGATGTTTGCAGGGCACGGCCAATGTAAAACAACGACTTCTGGTATTCAATTGCATAGTATTTTCCCTCTTGTGGCGTAGGTAACTCGTCAAAGCCTTGAATTTTACTGCAGTGTAGCTCTAGAACCATGTGCTTTCGAAAGCTCGTGAAATCACCAGACAGCGAAGATTTCAAAAGTAGACATCTAGCGTATGCACAAACAAAAGCGCCACAATCATAACTATTTGATTGTTGCGGAATGTCCTGTGGTGTGTTTGTGGAGAAATGCCATTCTTCAGGATCTAGCTTAGGATCAATCTCTTGTAAGAGATCCCGCATCTTCAAGATAGCATTTTTTGTGGATGGCTTCACAAATGATGCAGCTAGGCTGTCAAGGACAAACATTTTCTTTTCTTTTGGCTTAACAACTAGAAGCGACCAATGCTTACTTACTCCTGGATTTAGAGGTATGAGGACAATGTCTTGCTCCAGCAGCGGAGCTTTCCCTTTTAAAATGTTATTAGCTGGTCTATGACCAACCACTTTCTCAAAGGTGTCCCACTCAATTGCCTCCGCTTGTAACCCCTGCGCAGAAGCTTCAGTTGCAAGGAGCTGGAAATACTCATCAATAATGAAGTTACTCAGGTAATTTTCTTCGCCAGTTGTGTTACCGCCGATAAGACCTTCGAGGTCCTTCTTATCTATTAAGGCGTTTCCCTTTAACCTCGCCGTGTCATCAAGCAAAAATTGTACGAGAGGCTCTTTGTACAGAGGAAAGGCAAAAGTATCCTCTGTCACAAATGCTGCGGAAATGTCATGTTTTAGCCCATATTCCGCTATGCACTTTGCAGACAAAGTACTGGAAGATCTTCCACTAAACGTATATCCATCGAGTGATGCTCTATAAGACTTTCCATGCATTTCTTTTTGTTTCTTCGTTTTCCCGGAATCGGCTGGCGTTTTTCTTTTCGTTCCTCTTTGTTGGTCGTTTCGTTTTCCCATACCTTCTGTGTGCTGGGCTTGTTTCATTTGTTCCTTTGGTACATGCACCTTTGGAGTGCTGATTGGTACCTGTTCCTTAACAGTCTGGTTAAAGGTAGTTTGTGGGATTTGTTCAACCAGGGGTGGTACTCTGGGTGTTGGCTGATCCTTTTTCTTTTCTTCTGAAAACTGGACCCGGAGATTCCAATTTAAAAAGTGGAATGCTTTGATTGTGCTTTGATTGAGAGATCGCCGCTTGTCACCAAGAATATCGTCATACGCAGAAAATGCTCGTTCTACTTTGTAAGAACCTGTTGTAGCGGTGCAATAGCAGGAGGCCAACTTATAGAGCTCGGGAAGGTCTCTTGCGTTCAATTTCCAAAAAAGAAAAAGATCTAGATAACCATCTGTGCTCCCTTTGACAGCTTCAGGACCTAGACGGTTTACATACAGATCCCATTCGCTTCTAGAGACTTCGTCAAACCCGGGAATGCTATCATTTGCATCAAAGGTACAGTCTACAGAAACAAGATTAATTGGATCTAGAAAGCGAATCTGCCTGAGAAATTTCAGGGCTGGCTGGGCACCTGCCACCACATACTTCTGTAGTTTCTCGCATGCGGAACTGAAGGCTGAATTCGCGAGAAGAACAAGTTCCTTCCTCTCCTCACAAGTGAATGTGTGTCGCTCAAAACAAAAAGTAAGATCTTCTTCAGACAAGTGGGTGTTTTTCTCGAGATAGTACAGTAAGCTTTCCATCTTGTTGTGTGCTTCTGTAATGTGTGGCACCTTTTGCTGGAAGAAGTCCATGTAAATTTTTATTGTTGGTGACTTTACCTTCAAAAAACTCAGATGAGCGCCAAGCTTCTTCATGAAACCGTGGTCACTATACATTTCTTCTAGTCGAAGAAGGGAACTGCAAGCAACACTCCGCCCTCGATCAAGCTCCTCTTTTATGAACCCCTCGAAAAGTAGGTAGTACTCAGCATGATAAAGAACGGATTCAAACCAAGCACCCCAACTTTTTGTGTTTGGGTTAGGTGGCACTTTGACTCGATCTTCTTGGCCGAGAGCATTCCGCAAGAATGTTAGAAATCTACTTTTTCTGCCGCTTGGAATGAAAAACAAATTCCTGAAGCACTTGACAAATTCATTCACCTCTTTGAAGCCTTTTTTGAAGTCAGAGGCAACCAGGTTAACAACGTGACTATTGCAGGTAATGTGGACACACAGAGGGAACAGACATGATAGTGTGTCATTAAATGCCTTCTTCATATATCCAACATTATCAGAATTAAAGACACATACATTATTAAACTCAATGTTGTAGTCATGAACTGTTTTTACAACAGCTTGGGAGACAGTTTTATTATTAGTCGCGCTCAAGAAGTGCGTATCTAACAAATATGCCATTGTGTTTCCAGAAGAAGACAGTTCATCAAAGTCGAGGATGACAACCATTACATCAAGCACTTACCTTCCCTCATCATCACTCAGCTGACCAACAATTAATGCTACATTCTTGTCTTCAATCTTCTTTTTCAGCTGGTCTTTTTTGACCTGATAAACGTCATATAGATAATAATCACGAAGTTGAGAAGCCTTTGGAATAGCGCCTCTGTTAACTACCCGAGTGTCTAAGAATTTCCTCATAATGGGGTTGTCTGACTTGTGTAGTGGGATGTTTGCCACTGTACAGGCCTTTATCCATTCTTCAGAAACCTTTACTTTCTCCACTTGTGGCCTTGTTTTACACTCAAACGCAGTTTTTATTGTTTGCTGCTTGCCATCAGCCTGGTTTGCTTTCTTCTTATGAGAAGAAGAATCGAGGTGCTTGTCCAGGATAGACTTTCTCAAGTAGTCCAGCACAACATTACACGACGAACAGAAAAGGAGGCCATTGTCTGCGTGAAAAATGCCAGGATATTGGGCGGCTCGATCCTTTGCCGATTTATGGACAGCTAAATGAGGGTCCTTCTTTTTTGGCTCTCTGACAACAAATTTATCCATACTCAAACAGACTAATAGTAGACGAAACAAATCTAAACAAGGCGTTCGAAACTGCTGGCGTTTCTCCTCTGCTGTTCGACTTTCCCCCGCATGGATTAAACAGTTTCTTATCAGCTGATGCTATTCGCTGAAATGCAGATACCTTTTATCCAATAGAAACCAGTATTAAAACAAAAGTAGAACCCAGGCCCATCACCAGAAGATGCACGGAATGCCTGGCAGTTTAAAATTGTTTACGAACAAAAGGCGTGTTTTCGCCGCTGTTTTGGGTGAATAACTTCTTCAAAATGATCAATCTTGTCAGTATTTTTGCTTCTGATGATGGTAAGCAGTTGCTTTCTCGCTTATATTTAGAAATTTTCTAGTATTATGCGGAAAAATGTCCCAAGGATGCGGAGGATGCGGAAGAAGGCGAATTATGCGGATCCGCACAACCGCATCCTGTCAGATGCCCTGTATTATGCAGTAAAGCCTGCATTTTCAGATGTAAACAAATGCAACTCTAATCTTAAATGTTATAGGAATTAACACAACATTAAGAAAATTTGATAACTCTCAATAAAAATGGTTTTGTCTTCATACTGAACATGGAAGGGTACTGTTCTTGTTATTGTTCCAGTATTAAAATTGTCTAATGGGAACATGGTACAAACTTCCTGCTGGTTTTAAACCTGGCAATAATTCTACAAACTATAGTTCTCCCTCAACAATTTTTTGGAAGAGGTGTTTAAAGTAAAATTCCCTGAGCCTGGCAAGGTTTTCTTCCCAGGATGGATCCTTCTTGATTTCAATAATAACACACCAGTGATTTGTCCAAACAACAAAATAACAATAATTTCGCTTGCTCTTGGTGGCAGTAGACATGATTCCTCTTTAGTGTGTATGATCCATCCTCTTTTTTCTCCAGACAAAATGTCTCACTTTTCAAAGCTTCCTCAATACTTGCATCTCTGAATGTATAGGAACACTTTGCCTTTAGGACATGGTCTTCACCCACTAGTCCATCAGGGGAAGCTCCAAGAATGCCTGACTCGTCAAGCCACACCCCCGTCTCAACAACTTCAAGATGAGTTTTAGCAGTAAATGTTTTGATGGCTTCAGCCTCATTTGTGACTCCCCATGCCACAGCTTTGACTCGTGAAATGTCATATGCCCCCAAGAGACGCCTAATAAGGGATGGGGTAACCCTCTTAGCATTGATGACAGAGCCAAAATTGCTTGTAGTCAAGCGCCCCTTCCTCACTAAATGCCAGGAGGGATTGTTTCTCTGACCGACAGTTAAAGAACTGATTTGATTTACAATTTCTCTCTCTACCTTTAATTTCCGTCTCATAAACTCTAATTGTTCAGCAGCAGTAGATAGAGTCACTTACCGTCACATTATACACTTTTTTTCATACTAGCGTGAACCTGTCCCTTCAAAACACCTTGACTCGCACTAAAGCTTTCCACATGGTTAGATTTGAAGTGATCTTCACCTCGTGAAACGGATTTATTCTCATTTTTGAAGAAAGAAAGCAGAGACGCAATTGTCAGCACCGCCATCTTGTTTCACGCGCATTTGTTTAGAACAGAAAATTTGGTTGCCATGGAAGCGTGACGTAACTGCTTTAGTACTCTATTCCTTCATACAACAGTTAAATGCATGCACTAGAAAAAAAACACAAGATGCTTGTAAGTAGACTTGTTTTTCCTTTTGAGGTATTGCTTGGGCCGTTGTGGTCTCGTAAATTGTTACTTGCGAAAGTTAGGTGAAATCCCGTTCAGGATCACCTATATAGGTATTTCAGGCCAAGGGTAATTTGCGAGTCTGAACTACTTACATTTGGCTCTTCTATGTTTTTCCCTGCACTTGGTTACCATAACATCAGATGGCATATTTTGAGTCCAAAACAGCGTAACTGTGGTCATTTCTTGGCAAGTGGTGTTTATTATCAACGTTCAGCATTAATACATAGTTAAGACTTTTACCGTCTGTTGGAGAAAGCTTGGAAAGATCTATGAATGGCTTGTGCTTCTTGGTTGGTTGACCCTTTCTTGAAGATACATCATATTGGCCACCTAAGAAAACACATTTAGTAGTGTATACATTACATTTACATTAAGGTGGCTCAAAACAGTTTTTTTTTATGTAGGAGACATTTCAGTTAAAAAAAGGTATAGATATGTTCCTCAATTTCGCCACAGGTAATCTGAGAAACCAGTTGCGAGTCACGGCACCCCTCAGGTTTCAGTAGCATGAAAAGCAAACGAAAACCCTTCAAGTGAGACAGGTCGACCTGGCGTGACTTTGTCGCTTGCTCTGCCGCTTTGCAGCCTAAACCTCGCAGATCGCTTCGCTTGTTTACATGTAGCTAATCTACCCTGAAACTCTCGAGGTTGACTTGTGGCAAGTCTATGACACTGTGAAATTTTGTTTATATTACTGAATTTTAAAATTTTAAAACTTTTTGTAAAACTTTAGGTAATTTTTTTAAAAAATCTGTATATAGGGTTAAGAGACACCTTAAATTCTTGAAAATTAAAGGTAGCTCTGAACCCTATCCTATGTACAAGTTTTTTTTTAACTCTGCCAAATGTTGCGTCTTACAATGCTCATTAAAGTATGGTAATATACAAAAATTCACCTTGCTGGTTTTGAACTATGAGCTCCTAAAACTGTAATAAAGGGTATTTTTAGCAGGTCAGATTGTTGCTATGGTAACATTTTCTGTCACAAAAATGATAACAATGTGTTCACCAATGATTGGGCAAACAAACAAACAAAACATAATCTGTACAACTACTTAAGGCAACAAGAACTTGAACTTCGATCTAGCGTGTAATCTCCCGCAGGGTGCGCTTGTAGAGACAAATTTGACATTATCTAGCAACTACTAACATTTCATTGAGTTACGATAGGATACGATACGGTATTTTATTCAATGTTGAGCTTACACTTAGCTTAATCAGCTGGTTTACAGGTAATCCACGACACAGCATAATACAAAAAAAAATACAACTAAGAAATATAAATTATTGATCGTAAAACTATAAAGATAAAAAACTATATCGGGAAATTCAATTTACAATAAATTCCGATATCAGTCATCGGTCAAACTTAAGCAATCAATTTAATTATGTTCTATTTCAGAACTACTTAATTTAATCAATAAAACTTTATTGAAATCGATACTTACAACTTTCTTGATCATCGATTTACCGATATTTATTTACTAATTATTTTCAATTATATTAATTGATATTGACTATATTGAATATCGGTTGTCATCGATTGGGCACGCCGGCAGGGATATATAACGAAACACTAGTGTAAACATTAAAGTACGTGCAACAATTTATCCAGATTAGGAGTCAGGTCATTGCTTTATTGGACCAATCTAATATATTAGAGTGGGAGAAGCCTGGGCTCTAAAGCACGCACTTCAGCACGAGGCATCATGCGATCACCCGAGGGGTCGCGAGATTTTAAGATTACAAAAATCAAAACCTGCTAAAAACTTTTTGTCCGCCAAGTTTAGTATATTATTCTATGTTATTGTCATTAATAAGATATGGATGCGCAACTCTGACCGGAGCATGATCCGGTATCAAGTGCTAAGAGGGAAATAGTCGTTGTGCGAAAAAATCAACCCGACCAAAGGGGGAGGGCGGGTGGGTTCCGAGTTGACTGATTTTGATTTCTTGCTCAACACTTATGCCAGAGCATCCTTTCCCTTTTATACAAACCACCGCCACCAATGAGGGGGCTTGCTAGTCTCAAGGGAAACACCCTTCCCATGAAGAATGTCAATAATGGCCTTGATCACGCCAGAATATTTAGATGCAAATGACTTTGCATGGTATATTATTCTGTCTATGTTATTGTCATTAATGAGATATGGATGCGCAACTCCTCCCTTTGCCGCACCAGTCCAACTGAAAGAGCCATAAATGCCATACAACACCTTAAATATTCTTTAATAAATTCGCACTATAGTGATAAACCGAACTCTCTCTTCCCAATCCTTATTCACAAAACTGTTGTGTCAGTCTGAAAAAACTTTTGAAAAACCCTTCAGACTATTCGCAAGCTTATATTCTTTACCGGAATCTGCGCTTAGATTTGACAACTTAGCTGCAGGACTCGCAGTATTCACAACTTGCTTAAGTTTGATATAATGCAGCACGGTCTTGCTAGACTTCCAGCCCACATGGTCCATTATCTGATCTAAGGTTATGTCAGCCAACGCCATTGAAATTGACACTCCACTTCGAAATCCATGCAGGGTAAAGCGCACGCTCGTTAGGCTCCCTTTTAGCTGTTCTACATACAAATCAAGTCTAGTCTGAGCCGCTGAAGGCTCCAGTGCTTTGCACGTGATACTGCCATACTTTGAAACTGACCTAAACAAAAAACCTGACGAGACCTTAATCTTAATGCCCTTGCAAACTCGAATACATTTCAAGACCTGACACTGGGCAAATTAATGGATTGCTGCCTCTTTTTAGAGCAAATACATTACTATCTCCTGTGTGCAATGTCTTAGTCCACACTTGGTTAAATAACAAGCCTGAGTTGTCTGGAAATCTCAGAATAGTGTGGGTTAATAAGCCTAGCAGATCAGCTGCCCTGTCACCAGAGAAGAACAAAGCCTTGAACACCGCCTGATCTCTTGCCAAAATGTAAGCCTTTAAGGGGTCCGTGCAGTTCTCAGATAATTCAGTCTGAATGTGCTGCGATAACACCTCGCGATCTGACACTAGCTCTGGTTCCGCCTGGCGTGGGGTCACGTGAGCCCTCAATTGTTCCTCTCAAACACTTGCCAGGTAGCTTTTGACTGATTGATCTGCCGCAGGATTACCCACTCCCAGAAGGCAGTGCCATTCAACTCCTCTTCCAGCATCAGCTTGCCAATCACAGAATTCACAGTCCCATGCGTAAGACGTTTAGCGCAGAAACCGCAATTGCTTCTTGAATCACCAGCAAACCTACAATACGGCTTCTAAACTACCGTTCTTCCTCCCTTATCCTTCCAAACCAAGTAAGCTATTAAATCACACGGCAGTGCCGTAACCAAGTTCTTAGCCTGCGAGCAAGCTCTCCATTTGGGTCTCACGCGCGATTTATTTTGGGCGCGAGCGGCCGCGAGAGGATTGGGCGGGGGCGTGCTAGGGAGAGCTTGCAGCCATGACTTAAGAATTTTCATTTCTACTTCGCCTGGGCGAAGCGAAATCCCATTGGCTGAAAATGATAGGCATCAATCAATTTTCGCGGCGAATGTAGAAATGTGCTGAGGTGGAAACGTGTGAACTTGAAGAAAGTCGGGCAAAGAAGAAATGCTCTTTTTCCCTCGGTAAAGGATTTCTGTCGATTCTGCAGTTGTTCCTTTAAAGTTCGGTATGGAGAAAATTTCTTTCAACCTTCAAAGCAAAAAGGCTTGATCAATATTGCCCTCGCAAAGCAGTGTGAAGATATAGGGTTGACATTGAAACAGTGCGAAGGAAAATCGGACCGAGTTTCGCCTGAGCGAAGTCCCGTGAACAAAAAGGTTCCGGTAAAAAAATACTGTAATCTATGCGGGTCAAAAACGGAAAAGGAGGAGAGGACAAAGAGTTTGGAGACAAGCGAAAGAGGTGAATAATTTTTCCCTCCTTCATCTGCGGTGAAAACAAGATGATCGCGGTGCCCTTTCAAGTGAATTTTGAATACAGATCGCGGATTTAAAGCAGCTGCCTGGACTTAAGGAAACAAAAATGGTAATGTACAGTATTAGTTTGAAGATGAATTCAGCTTTTAGCACGATAGGCAAAGGCACGGCCAACAAAATAACTGCAAAACTTGTAGGGAAAAAATCACGCTTTCGTTTTGCGTGAATAATTAATTTAAACATGCAGTCCTGCGCAAATTACGTCTGAAATTTTGAACATTTTTGTGCTCTTAGATAAGTTTTTTGCCTCATCTTGAATGAAAATTTATTGTTATTTAACTTCCTGTTACGTTTCTTTCATTTGCTTGCCTTATTTCGGAATTTTAGGTGTACGCTGGATTTCTGCATATTTAATTTACGGCGACCCCCGGTTTGTTTGTTTGGTGTATTCGCTCCCCTCAAATTTTTTTGAGTCTTTAATTAGCTTCTACAGAACTCCTTAGGATAGAACTAAGTTGGTACTAAATTTACACAGTTGAAAAACGATTTTTTATCTCAAAATAATTGCCATGTTTTTGTTGTACAACTTTCATCTTTCTCTCGCTGTGCTGAATTTTCTGTCGGGCGACGAAAGGATTTTCCGATTTTTTCTTTTTGAGTTGGTTTTTTAGGAAGTCTCGGCCCACCTAAAAAGAGGTCTGCGTGCCGAAACTAGAGGAATTCTCGTCCCCAGAATCTTCGCACTCATGACTGACCATGAAGGCGAAGACTCTGGGGTCGAAAATGCGCTTTTTGAGGTGCGAAAATCTTGTACTTTTTGCGGGAAAAAAGATATGGCGTCGAAAAATCATGGCAAAATTTGCTTCTGGAGCAGCGATGCCACAGAAATGTTGATCGACCTGTGGTCGGAGGAAACTATTCAGTTCGCTTTAGAAAGCAGTGAAACCTCATAGGAAACGAGAGAAGTGTATAGCATGCTTTAGGTAAGTAACACATTCTACTTGATTCAGTTCGACAACATGCACTTTAAAAGATTGTGAGGTTTCTCGGTTGTCGATCGATGTCAGAGACAAACTTTAATCACAAATTTTCCTCATTCTCTTTTTGAAGTCATGTACAAGCTCTAAATAAACTTAAGCCTTAAAAGCTGTTAAAGGTAAAATGTTTAAGATCTTGTCGTGTATCAGGTACAGCTTCAATCCAAGGGTCATGAGTTCACTGTCAGAGAAGTCATAAGTCATTTTCTTTTTGAACAGCCCGCGAAAGCTGTGTGAACCTCTGTCATATAAGCACAGGGACTCGCAAATTTAAGAGTGCCGTTCTTGTTTCGGGGGTACCATTCCAGAAATCAACATTGAAAAAACTCGAACATATTTTGTCGTGTAAATCAAGAGGACCGTGCCGAAAACTACTGGCCCGCGTGCCAAAATTTTGGAGTGCCGTGCCCAGAATAAATGTCGTATAAATGCGCCTTTAATCCACCACGCTATTTCTGGGGTGGAAATGAAAATTCCTCAGTCATGGCGGCAAGCTCTCCCTACGCTCCCGCCCCAATCCTCCCACCGCCGCTCGCCGCTCACGCCCAAATAAATCTTGTGTGAGACCCAAATAGAGGACATGCCACTGACGGCTGGAAAAGCTTTGGTACTCTTGGAAGAGTCTAAAAATAATACATTAGACCAAAAGTCAATTAATGGACTAGGTTCAAAATTTTGAAACTCTGCATGCTAACAGCCGTACCGGGCATGGACGTGGCTGATATCCTGAGTTGGAAGGATAAAGAATCGTGTCACGATCACCTTCCTCCACTAAGCACATCACATTAAAGGTGCTGCGACATTTTTAAATGTTACTTTGGGTTTTGTCTTATACATTGCTAAAACTTGTACAGTAACTTTAAGCAATTTCTTATAATTAGAATACTTTTGTATGCCAATATGTGTAGCAAGATTATCACTCTTGGCAATGTATTGTTGTTTGACAGCATTTGCAGTTCCTTGTTTAATGGTGTCTGGTAATTGCTGCTCAGTGATGTCTTGACTGATAGGCCATTCACTTTCAGGCTTCCTAAGAAATTCAGGTCCTTTCTGCCATACACTATCCATTCCAATATCCTTCGCACTTTTCCCACGTGTAAGCCAATCTGCTATATTGTATTCTCCTTGGATCCAATACCAATCAGTGACGCTTGTTCCTTCTTGTATTTCTCCTACTCGAGTAGCAGCAAAAGTATTGAATCCATAGGTTTCGTTTTGTATCATCACATGAACAATCTGTGAATCGACTAAATGATAGACACGTTGAAAATTGTACCTGCATTCAGTTGTTATAGTTTTCTTTAATCTTTTGTTAAGGATAGCTCCACAAAGCTCTATTCAATCTACAGACATCTTTTTCAGTGGCGCTGAACGATTTTTGGAAAGCAGTGGTTGGCTGTCATATTTTCCATTTGTTAATCTCCAACGAACATATCCACATGTGCCGTAAGCTTCTGTAGATCCATCGCTAAATATTACCAATATTGGGTCTTCAAGTTCAGTGTTATCTGGCTTAACCTTTCTTTTATTTTTGACGTAATTCATTTCGGTAAGATGTTCAAAGAATTTTAACCAGTGATGTTCATATACTTCGGGAATAGGTTCATCCCATTCAAGTCGAGCTTCTTTGATCCATAGTTCTCTCACCAATATTTTAGCACAAATTGTGAAAGGTCCAGCAAGTCCTAAAGGATCATAGATACTGTTGACTTGTGATAATATTACTCTCTTGGTTAATTGTTCTGGTATGGAAGAAGAAATATTCTCGGATTGGATATGTTGCTGTTTCTTTCTCTTGTGCCTCTTTGGTACAAAGTTTAGTTTCACTTTGAAGTGGAATTCTTCATGACTGGGACTCCACGTGATGCCTAGTACTTTCTCAGTTGGTGTTGGTATGATGTTTTCATGACTAGTTATTGAATCTCTGGAGTAAATCCACTCTTTCATTTTAAATCCACCTTTGACGAG
>OZ026602.1:29060176-29062676 GCA_964020085.1 Micromussa lordhowensis | reverse complement strand
TTTTTTAGTATTCAAGGTCAATTTGTTCGCAGTTAACAAATCAAATACATTGTTCTTGATTTACAGAGAGTTCCAACGATTTAAGATTTTTATCAGAATAAAGGATATTTGTATCATCGGCAAAAAGATAAAAACTGAACTTATCTGATGATTCCTGTATGTTGTTGATATATAACAAACAAAGGAGTGGGCCTAGAACAGAACCCTGAGGCACCCCACAGGTAGAGTCTAATCTTTTAGATATATGAGGACCAAATTGAGTTGTTTGACTTCGGCCTTGCAAGTAGGAAGAAAGCCAGATGTTTATATTGCCACGGAAACCATAGTGATCTAACTTGTGCAAAAGAATTTTGTGATCTACAGTATCAAAAGCTTTTTTCAGATCAATAAAAATGCCACATGAGAATAAACGGTTGTCCATATTTGTCTGAATTGCATTCACAATATCTAGGAATGCATGCTGAGTAGAATGTGCCTTGCGAAAGCCATATTGAGATGGAGTGAGCAAGTTTTTCTGTTCAATAAAAGACTCCATTCTCTTAAAGACTATTTTTTCAAAGATCCTGTTGAAATTAGAAAGTAGAGAGATCGGCCTATAATGGTTAGAGTCAGTATCATCATCTTGTTTGAAAATCGGAATAATCTTAGCCATTTTTAACTTAGAGGGATATACTCCAGTTAAAATAGATATATTTAAAATATCCGCCAGGATACCACTTATAACATTAGAAGAGCATTTTAGAAGTTGCGTTGGACACGAATATAAGCCGTGAGATTTATTTTTTGGTATGCAAGAAATTTCCGATCTGACTTCCTCTGGAGTAACTAGGTTAAAAGCAAAGGACGATTGAGGTGATTTAGTTCTCTTAAGAAAGTCACCAAAATGGCGCTTAGCGGATGGCAGGTTATTTGCTAAAGTTGGCCCGACAGAGGCAAAATGTTTGTTGAGAACATTAGCTATATTAAGAGGGTCTCTGGTTACTTTTTCAGAGTCCGAAGGACCTTTAATGGAAGTTATAGTTTTACTTCTCTTTGATTTACGTGGAAGAATGCTATTGATTCCTTCCCATGTTTTTTTCATATTAGTCAAGTTAGAATCAAAGAATTTAAAATAGCATTGTTGTTTGCTTATACGTGTTAAGCTACAAATTTTAATTTCTATAAGTTTTGTACTTAGAAACATCACCCGATGCATACAACTTGTTTTTAATCTTGATGGAGGTGTGTAAGCCTTGAGTTATCCATGCTTTGGAGAGCTGTTTTGCTTTACGATTTGAAATTATCTTCATTGGTGCATGATTATTGACAAGCTTATTAAACTTGTAAAAAGAAGAGAACAAATTATTCACATCGCACAAATTTTTTTCAACAATAGCTTTCCAGTCCACTTGGGAAACTTCTGTGTTGAAACAATCAGCAGAAAACCGCGAGAAATTTCGCACTTTAAATTTGTTAACCTTTACTTTATCCTTAACAAATTTTAGGACGCAAAATTGAGAGAAATGATCACTAATATCAGATACTATGTTACCACAGGTCACAACTTGGTCAGGATTGTTAATAAAAATATTATCGATAAGAGTGGCAGATGAGCTTCGAACACAGGTTGGTTTGTCAATTGTTGGGATTAGATAACAGCTTTGAAGGGAAGATATAAAGTCGTGGCTATAAGAAGACAAGTCGCACTTAAGAAGATCTATATTGAAATCACCCATGATTACAACGTGTTTTCCCGAAGACGTAAATTTTTCAATTGTTTCATCAAAATATTGCTGAAAGCGGTTAGGTGCATGGTGAATTATGTTGTCTGTATAAGACGCCACAAATAACACTTTTCTTTTTGACAAAAGCAATATTAATCCATAGGGACTGAAAGGCTTCATTCGAGATCTTTTCTAAAACAGAATAGCTTAGTGTCTCGTCAATAAACAGCCCAACACCACCTGATGTTAGAGGTGTGGGAACACGTTAAAAAACTTAGCCAGGAATTTTTGCATTGCATGTGTGAAGATTTGAATTGGTAATTTTAGTCTCAGTGACTCCAATAACATTAAAGTGAAAATCCAGCTCATACAGAAGATGAGTTTGAAGATTTTCAAGGTTCAGGTTTAAACTGATGACATGTACATTATTGTGAAAAACAGAAAAAGTTGTCTCAATATCATCTTCCAATTGTTTGGTCTTCATATCTCTAAAACTATGCGGGGAAAAATACCGGCTATGTATTTGCATATGAGACTGCCCCAAAGGGGATAGATTATAATATCTACGAGTGTTAAGATTAAACAAATCTAGGTCATAAATGCGCACGGGTGTTGTCTTAGAATCTGGCTTTAACACTTCATGGTGTGATATGTAATGAAACGGTCCTCTGTAAGTCTTCAATTCTTCTTCTGTAAGCTTACAGGCTACACTTTGGTTAACCATGTCTTGAATCTGCTGATTGTAAATTTCAGCATGTTTTTGCATTTCTTGCAAGCCTTTTTTCAGTGGAGATCAA
>OZ026602.1:29042676-29050176 GCA_964020085.1 Micromussa lordhowensis | reverse complement strand
GAAGGGTAGAGGTCAATACAAACAGTTCGTTGCCAATCGAGTGAGAAAAATGCAGTCCCATCCCAAAGTATCTTGGCATCATGTTCCAACTGAAGAAAACCCTGCAGATTTGGGGAGCAGAGGCAGGCAGGTTACAGACTGCAAACCGTGGTGGAATGGACTGGTGTGGCTTTCCAACAAAGACGCGTGGCCTCCGGACATTGTAACCAGGGCATCTCCTGACACCCAAGCAGAGGCAAAGGCAACAAAAGAACTCTTCGCCAGGGCTGAGGTGACGAATGACCCACTAGACGAGATATTAGCCAAGTTTACACTGACCAAAGCAATGAGAGTGAGTGGGTGGGTAGCACGATTCGCGATAAACATTCGTTTGCATGAACACTGATTGGTGGACATTTATCAAAATCGTGAACATTTAGCTATTATAGTTTCAGTTCCCTTTCAAGAAGTTACATTTATCTCTCGAGGAGATATATGGGGGAGAGTGTCGGAACTGTCGTGACACTGTCGTGACAAATTTAATGGAGTTTCAGTAAATGCAGCAACCATTTGTTACACCTGACATTTAATCACATAAGAATTTCCAGTTCGCGTGTTTGATAAGGAAACTAAATACAGTGTACTCGAGAAAGTACGTCAGTTGGCACGAGATCTGAAAACCTGTCATTTTCTATGAACAGTGTATCAGTCGAGACGCGAATAAATTTCTTCTTTTGATCAAAAGAAGCATGTTGGCTGAATTTGTGGAGAGGCAATTCCCAACACAGCGATGAACGCCAGGAGTAAGCTTAAAGAACGGTATGTTACTTGCTACTGTTTGCCAAATTTCTAACCAGCTTTGTGCCTTCAGCTAAGACCATTTTCTATTTATATAGATTTTATTTCGGCCTTTTCGCTCTCTCTCCCTCTCTTTGTACTGAAATAACATGGCCATGGTTTATGAGAGTATGACGAACTGAAAACGGAACTTAAATTAATTTACGAAGAAAAAGGAAAACAAGCAATGTTTAGAGCAAAATGCCGCTGGATAGAAAATGGTGAACGCCCAACAAAGTATTTCTTTAATCTTGAAAAAAGTAATTTCAACAAAAAACTATCAGTGAGCTTCGTTTACAAGACGATTCTATTACGCGCAATGAGACAGTTATTCTTAAGCAAATTGAAAATTATTATAGTAGCTTGTACACCTCGAACTTAACCTTCTCTGAAACTGCGTATGACACATTCACTGACAATGTTGAATCCCCCTCAAAACAAACCGTGGATTGGAAATCAATACCTCTAAAACCAAGGTTTTGTGGCTAGGTTCTTGGAGAAACTGCCGAGAAACCCCATACAATTTTAAATGGCCAAAGGAGTCTGTGCAGGCCCTCGGTGTACATTTCTCTTATGATGAACAATACTCCAACAGGCTAAATTTTGAAGAAAAGATCCGAAACATAGAAAAAGTTGTAAATGCATGGAGGCGATGAAATCTCACTTTAATCGGAAGAATAAAAATTGTCAAGTCTCTGGGCTTATCTAAAATTATCTACAGCACGTCGGTGCTCCCTATCCCCCCACTTCTGGCGGAGAGAATTAATAAACTCACTTTCAACTTCATCTGGGAAGGCAAACCTGCCAAAATAAAGAAAAAAACAATAATTGCTGAAAGGAAACATGATTGAAAATGATGGATTTTGAAATTATGGAGAACGCTTTAAAAATAGCTTGGGTCAACAGAATAAAAGATGAAAGCAGAGCCTCTTGGAAAATAATTCCGGAGCAAGCTTTAAGTCTGTCCTTTTTAACAAATTGCGATTACGACTTTAAACTACTCGACCTTAAGAATCTCCCTACGTTTTACCATTTTGTACTGAGGTACTGGCAAGATTACAAACTACTGATGCCAGCTAATAGAATACCCCCAGAACATGAAATTATCTGGAACAACCAAAACATTTTGGTTGACAAAAAGCCTATATTTTACGAAAGCTGGTTTCATTATGATATTGTACAGGTCCAGGACCTACTAAATGTAAACCGGGAGTTTCTTTCTTTGGTCGACTTCAAACAAAAATTTAACATTGATACACCATTCACGTTGTACATTGTACCAGGATCTTATAAATGCTATTCCATACGAGTGGAAAAGATCAATTCGGAATTTAAACAGACCTATACAAATCGCTTCTCTTGAAACTTCCATGCCAACAGCATACCCTAGCACTCGAACCGCATACAAACATATCTTGGATAAAACGTTTATACCACCAACAAATGAAAACAAAGTTTTAAACTACGGATTTACCAAAGAGAATATTCACGACGTCTACTTACTCCCTTTCTTAGTTACAGACGAAATGAAGCTTATTGCTTTCCAGTATAAGATAATACATAATATTTTGCCATGTCGCTCCAGTTTACTTCGCGCTGGCCTTGTAGAGGATGACATCTGCTCTTTGTGCAAGTTAGAAAAACAATCACTTGTTCATATGTTATTCAGCTGCAGCGAATCGCTCCTGTTTTGGGAAACATTTACGCAATGGTGGCAAGAAAAATTTTCTGAAACAATTGTCCTATCTGTAAGTGCGATTTTATTTGGCTGGTACCAAAATGCGAACAATAAGAGAGTGCTCAATTACATTCTTATCGTCGCTAAATATTACATCTTCACAACAAGTATCTGCGAAAACATGCTGAGCTTTGATTGCTTTCTTTTACGTTTAAATAGCAAGTTAGATATCCTGCGCAAGATAGCTATAAAAAACAAGTCACTAAATAAATTCGAAACAACTTGGGCACCTCTTTTGTAGTTTATTTATTTATTTACTTATTTTATTGTTAGCTATATTTGTTATTTGTTTTGTTTGTGTAATGCAATTAGGAAAAAAAGTAGGTATTGTAATGTAATGTCAGTGTTGTTTTATTGTAAGTAATATAGCACATTGTAAGTTTCTGTCACTAGACTATGTAAAGCACTGTATTGTTATTTATTTTGTAAATGAAATCAATAGTCCAGTTTCGAATTCCCCGCTCCTTCTAAGAAACCGCTGGAACTTGGTGTTGTAGGCGCAACTTCCGCATCGGGACAAGGCTAACCCTGTATTCCTTGCTTTTCCTCATTTTGCTGTTGTTCTTGTTTATGAACTAGACTGAAGTAAAAGGAGGGTTTGGAAAATGGACCAAGAAAAAGGCGAAAAAAGTCATCTAAGGAAACAAGGTAGGAAGCCGTGGAAAACAGTGTGCTGCAGCCGAATGCAATAGTTTTGAGTATAATCACGATGGAAGTAGTTCGGGTTTACACTTCTTTAAATTTCCAACCAAGAACCCAGCGAAAAGATGTTGGCGTCAAGATGGACAAGACGGTTTTTTGTGTAAATAAGAACACTGTTATTTGCGAAAAGCATTTTAGGAAACAGGAGATAATCAGGGGTCTTGGGGGAGTGAGGTGCAGATTGAGTAAAGATAAGGTATCACAATAGTTGTTTATGTAATACAGATTTTGTATAACAGTTGCATATTGATTACTACATGTATAAGATTGTATTTATATGGAGATCTACTTAATTGGGGCTGGAGAATTGTACAGATAACGTTAATCTTTTGTTGTCTAACTTGTAAAAAATAAAACAGTTCATGGTCCTTGTCCTTTGTACATGTTTGTATTATTTAGATGCTGTAGTGCACGTGAACTCTACATTATTATTCTCAACACTGAAAACCTTCTCTCAAGGGATTTACTACAGAAAAACATGTTAATACTTCCTAAGTGTAAATTTTATAACTTTTGCTTTTTTTATTTTACTTTTATTTTAATTTAAATTTCCAAATGTAAAATCAGATCGTAGAGTGAGGGACTCACTGCAAGCAAAGAGAAACCCAGCCATAGTATACATGCAAAAAAAATTGTTTGTATACACTACTTTCATTGAGCTCCAAAATAAAAGTAAAAAGGAGTTTTGTGAAGCACTGTACTCAGGTTGGTTTTCTCTCGTGTGTTGTTTCTACATACAATGCTGCAAAGGTTTAAATCAATATCTATTGCTGCATCAATGCTATAAAATTCACATTTTTAATGTAGGAGTGGAACCATCAATATTTAACTGGTCAGTTTCGACATCTCTGCCTCGGAAATCTCCAAAGGATCGAAGCTCTTCAACACATACCAGTACGTCTCCTTCAGGTGCAGTAGAGAAAGCAGTGATGTCCTGGATGAAGATGGATGTGAAATCCACATGTCCTTGTGATGCTGAAGAGGTAGCAGTGATGTCAAAATGTATTGAGAAAGAGGCAGATTCAACACCATGCCAGTTGTCAGTTTTGACACCTCTGCCACAGAAACCTGCAACAGATGGAAGATACACAACACATACCAGTACGTCAGCTTCAGGTGCAGATGAGAAAGCAGTGGTGTCATGTATTGAGGATGCAGATTTCACATCCACATGCCCTTCAGGTTCTGAAGAGATGGCAGTGATGTCAACATGTATTGAGAAAGATGGATATTTTGAATCCAAAGAAGCTGAGGTATAGTTAGAACATGCTTGCTTTGAAACTTACTATAAATCTGCATACCTCTTTGGTAAGATTTAGGTTAAAGCCCCATGAGGCTTGGCTTTTATGTTTGAGTGGCAGGGGCTTTTTACTGCTTAGCAACATATTCCCCCTGCCAGTCAAACATTAAATTAATTTTGAATGTGCAGCCTGTGGTGTGTATTTTTCATTCCTTGATACATGTCTTTTTACGTTTAGTTTACCTGTTCCAGCAGTAGCAGTGAAAAAGCTGAAATAGGCAGTGGTTTGGTTGTCCCAAGGCCCACTACTGAAGATAAGTCTACACAGACATGTTTTTCATTTACCTCTGGAGTTGTTGACCACACCTATCCATTTAGCTTTGGAGACAACATCACTGACATAAAGAAATTGATGCAGTCTGTACAGGAACAGCTTGAAGTTAAGGTGGAAATGTTGAATAACCTTAAGACGAAAGTTGGGGAGCTGCAAAAACAAATTGATGGGTACAAACAAAGGGAATTTACTGTTGAAAAGTTCAAGGATGACAATTCTGCAATACAATTCTACACAGGCTTTCCAAATTACAAGGCCCTTGTAGCATTCCATAATTACCTTGAACCAAAAGTGGCCAAGCTGCAGTATTGGGGTAAAAAAAATGTATCTGACACCAGATCATATCAGGAAAAAGGGAACAAGAAGCCAGGCCCTAAGAGACAATTAAGTTCTTTAACTGAACTGTTTATTGTCCTTGTTAGGTTGAGAGTAGGACTTTTTGTTAGAGACATTGCTGACAGATTTGGAATTTCTGTTGCAAACTTTAGTAAAATATTCTGTACGTGGATTAATTTCTTGTATCTGGAGTTACAGCATCTATTTCCTTTTCCTTCTCAGGAGACAGTGTGGAGAAACATGCCAAAACAATTTGCCCTGTACCCTACAACTCGTGCCATTATTGACTATACGGAGGTTTATGTGGAGGTACCATCCTCAATGTTGGTCCAGTCACAGACCTGGTCCAACTACAAGCACTATAATACATTCAAGGTGTTAGTTGGAATTTCCCCAAATGGCCAAGTGATTTTTGTATCAAAGGTA
Organism: Micromussa lordhowensis; assembly: GCA_964020085.1. NCBI lineage: Eukaryota > Metazoa > Cnidaria > Anthozoa > Scleractinia > Lobophylliidae > Micromussa > Micromussa lordhowensis. The sequence goes on along the minus strand of OZ026602.1, from coordinate 29,044,584 downwards.
TGGGGTGGTAGGGTTTCTGATAAGTGCATAACACAACAGTCTGGGTTTCTTCAATATCTTAAGCCTGGGGATAATGTCATGGCTGATCGTGGGTTTGAAATAACTGATATTTTACCACCAGGTGTTGGCCTTAATATACCTCCATTCAAAGGTGCCAGGGCCCAACTAACAGCTGAAGAAGTGACTGAAACTGTTCATATTGCTTCCGTCCGAATTCACATTGAGTGGGCAATAGGGAGAATCAAGAATTACCACCTCCTTGATGGCACTCTACCATTGACCCTGGCCCATATTGCAGATCAAATATTTTCAGTGTGTGCCTACCTAACCAATTTTTTGCCTCCCCTTCTCCCCCCTGTAAAAGAATGTAAAAGGGGAGGCTTGGGTATGAGTCTATTACAATAACAATGTACTTTATTAAGGCACCTTTCAATAATGTGCAACTGTAGCAATGAACATGTAATCTAACAAGGCATCTATTATATCTCACAAAAGGGAAATTCATTTCAACAGGCTTTACAGACCATGAAATATGCCTGTGGAATTTGTGATAAGTTGGTTTTGACTTACTTCTCTTTTATAGTTGGTTGTTTTAGGGTAATTTGATTTCTAACATGACACATGGACACTAAATTGTATGTACTCTCAAAGTTTGTTGCGTGTTACTGAAAGGTCAGTCAACCCTATTAGTGCCCAGTGGCACATAGGACTTCTTACTTAAGGTGCAGTATCACGTTTAATACCTTTTAATTTGATGTTACCTTACGTAAGCCAAATAAAAGGTTACCAGTACCTGCACCTACTTTACATGTCAAGTGTTCTTTTCTGTTGTCAGTATCCATGAAATAACTTGAACAGATTTATAGGTTGTCTAGTAAGCAACAGTAATTATTTCAAACAGATTGTACTTTTAAGCTATAACTGTCAACTTACAACAATATCAGGGATTTCTATTCAGACACCTGACTTCTTTAAGCTGCAAAAGTCAACAGGCAATTCTTCTTGCATTTCACACTAATAAATGTGCAAAATAAGAGAAATTCGTTCAACGCCATCCTTTTGTTAAAGTGCACCTAACCCCAAAATTTCGCTTAAATAAGTCTTTGCACCTGTTCGAAACGCAGTGCATCTTTTGAAACTAAATCTTTACTTTTTTATAGGCTGTAAAAGTTACAAAATCTAGCCATCATCTGTTGCACGACCGAGCTAGTAAGGGGCATGGGTCTATTCCTGGGTTGACGTCACAGACTGATTTGCATCGTATTAAGTCTTTGTAAACGTGCATGCAAAGAAGTTTATGACGTCAACCCAGGAATAAACCCATTCCCCTTACTTGCTCGGTTGTGGAACAGACGATGGCCAGATTTCTTAACTTTTACCACCTGTAAAAAGTCAAGATTAGGGCTAGAGAAGGGCAAAAAGGCACAATGCGTTTCAAACAGGTGCAAAGAGTTATTTAAGCGAAAAAAAAATATTTTGGGGTTAGGTGCACTTTAATTACTTTTTATGTACTGTTTGGAAGCTTTTCCAACCCCCATGGGCATAAAGTTTGACACCCCGCTCAATTCTGCGAGTGAAAAATTCAGGAAGGAAAGCTCGCTTATAGAAAAAATCTAGCCTGGGCAGAACTGTTTGGTGCCACCACTCTTTGTTAAAATAAATTTGTTCAATAAAAATGTTATTACCTCCAAACCACACAACAAAATCTACCCATTCTAAATTGCAGACATACATTTGACCTTGAACTTGATAATAGTATTTATGACCAAACTTAAGCTTAGGAACCCCATCATCATCAATATATAAACAAAATTTTAGATCTTTACATGCTTGTTCAACTGTCATTCCCCTCTTACAGTACGGGCATTTAACTTCTAGACCTCCAATTTTCATGCCAGTAGCCTTTGG
>OZ026602.1:29025176-29037676 GCA_964020085.1 Micromussa lordhowensis | reverse complement strand
TCATCCGTAGAAATCAGCTTCCTTCGTAGAAATAAGCTTCCTCCATAGAAATTGCCCTGCTCCGTAGAAATAAGCTTCCTCCGTAGAAATTGCCCTCCTCCGTAGAAATTGCCCTCCTCCGTAGAAATTGCCCTCCTCCGTAGAAATTGCCCTCCTCCGTAGAAATCAGCTTCCTCCGTAGAAATTGCCCTCCTCCGTAGAAATAAGCTTCCTCCGTAGAAATAAGCTTCCTCCGTAGAAATGAGGAAACTCGAGGAACTGGTACTTAGCACCCAGGCTTCTCTCTGATAGGTGCTGACTTTCTAGCAATGGCGAAATTTTGCAGCTCCTGTGGGGAAAATCTGGGTCATTCCACACCGAATTATTGCCCCAATTGTGGCATGAAATTGCAAGCAAGTAAGTGATCGTTTGGCTCTATTTGCAATGTTCCTGCATATTTAATATATTAAAAACCTGACAAACGATGATCGAGTAGGAGATGATATGTACTGCACATGTTGAGCTTTGGAACTTGTTTGAAATCATGCACATGGAAGAAGGCTGACATAGTTTTGGCTCGATTTATTTTTTTGAATGAAATGTTACGTTTTGAAGAAGAAGAAGATATAACGTTAAAGCAAATATATGCCTGAATCTTCATGCAAACTCTCCTCACTTGCATCATTGGTAGAATTGTATTAAATTAACTCATCAGCATACTTAGCTCTCTTTGGTGTCCTACTTTAGGTCATGTGATACTTCGCCTGAGAATTATTTATTCAACATCAGAAAAAATCCATGTGAAAATAAATTAATAATTTCCAGATAGAAAAAGGAACAGTTTTCCCAGGGAGCATCACATGATCTGAGGTACAAAAAGGTTTATTGTTGCATGTTAATTTGATCTTGTTTACTGTCCATGATGTCCAGTTGAAACTGCTTCAAAGTATACATGAAATCTTCTTTTCAGTGGAATTAACTCCTAATAGATGAGACAGTTTTTTTAAATAATTGCTTAGCTTTTAATGTCATATTTTTATAGGTGAAACTGTGACAATACCTCCTGATGCAAGTGCACAAAAATCAAATTCAAACTCAAAGTTGTCATTCCATGAATTTAAGAAGCTTAAAGAAGATGAGAGAGCCAAAAAGATAAAAGCTAAGAAACAGAAAGCAGTAGAAGAAGTAAAAATTCAAATAGGAGTTATGGAGGAAGCAGGTGGCCATTTGAAAAAGTTGAAGGGCAGGACTCTTCCACTGATGGTTCCCAGTAATGTTACAGCTGGAGAACTTCTCAAAGCAGCAACTGTAAAACACGGAAGACATTTCAAGCAGTTTAACCAGCTGGAAAGTTACTTCCTGCTCTATCCTGGAAGTGCAGAGCCTTTTATACTTAATCGGTACAAGGAAGAACTTGGAAAACCTTTTTCCAAGTTATACTTCTGGTTGTGTAGTACAAGAGACATGGATAATGTTAATGCAGATTCCGATTCTGAGAGCAGTGAGCCAGGGCCATCCTTTCTTACTAATACAGGCATTACAGTGAAAGAGTCACATGAAAGAGGTGTCTCACAAAAACCCACTTATGGCACTACCAGTAATGATGTTGATGCAAAGGCTTCCCACCCTGCCAGAGGAAACAGTACCTGTCCAACCTGTTCTAGGGTATTTCCTCTAGAGGAAATTGAGATACATGCTGACCTCTGTGCAGACTCTTGGATTGACCCCGTGGGAGAACTAGACAGTGATGGCCTAATAGAAGAATACCTGGAGTCAGAAGAACCATCTAGAGATAAGCCTGTATCTGAAGGTAGTGAGCATGAAGGCAATATGTTGCAGCTTAAAGAAGTAGTGAAAATGCTCCAACAAACTGTGAATAAGAAGACCAGGATAAGTATAAGGCGGAAATCCATGTTTCAGGATTATATGGAAGCAAGGAAAAAGAAATGGTTCAATTCAAGACAACCACTTAAGGTGACCTTTATTGGAGAACCAGCGATTGATGATGGAGGGCCCCTTCGTGAATTTTTCACAGGTTTGCTAATAGATTGACAGTTTGTACACATAACTAACATTAGTATAGTAGTTGTGGTTTCCCTTAATATGCCAATCCAGTCTCCCTAAGAGGTGAACTTTATTGATTTGACTTCTAGATAATAATTATAAGAGTTTTAAATTGGGAAGCACACTTACTTGTTTCCATGTTATGCATACAATGTACAGGAGGTATTACAGTGGGTTAACACATAACTTGATGTTTTTCTACTGAACAGAAGTACTCAAACGTATCCAGCAGCATCTTTTTCCAGATGGAATGCCAGTTAACAGCATGACAGCATTGGCTAATAATGAGTTTACAGTAGCTGGAGAATTAATGGCAGCCTCTGTTGTCCAAGGTGGTCCTGCTCCATGCTTCCTCTCAAAAGAGGCATTTGGCTATATAGTGGATGGGATTGATAGTGTATCTACTGAGGACTGGATCCCAAAAGTGCATAATGAGAAATACAGAGGAGTTATTGAAGAGGTAAGAACACTCGCTACAAGTATGTACATTTTGGGGATATAAAAAATTTTCTTTTTCACCCCGTCTGTCCTATAAGAATTTATTTGAAATATTTTCAGGTTCTGCTCTATGAATTATATTTTAGGTAAGGAACTGTACCACTGATGAAGAACTGAGGCAAGTTGTAATGAAAGATGACATCCTGGACATTCTGTCATTTTTAGGCTACAGAGGTGTGCCATCAAAGGAAACATTGAGTTCCAAGGAAGCAATATTAAGGTAGTTATTGTGACTCTGACAATGTCTTGGCTAGGATTTTAGTTCTTGTCGATATCTTTGACAGACAAAGCTGAGTTAGATATTAACGTCACATGATAATATTTTGGTACAACTGGTTGTTATGAAATCATAGTTTTTGTAAAAACAAATTGTCTGGTTTGTGAAATTTGGTATAGCCAAGGTCTCCTTCCTTCCAGGCCTCGATCAACATCTCTATGTTGCAAAATTTATCTCATTTTCGGTCCATTAATTGAAGCAGAGATCATCAATTTGCTACAGTATAATTTGTACAAGATAGTAATATCAGATAGCTTAAATGCAAGAGCATGTCTTTTTGATAACTAAAGAAGCCAATTTTTCATTTTTAGACCCATTGTCATGACAGAATTTCAGACAATCATCCCAATGCTCGACCAACTAAGGATGGGCTTGGAGTCATTTTGCCTCCTTGAGGAAGTACGAAGCAGCAAGGATATTTTACGGCCTCTTTTCGTGGAAGGCGGAATAAGCTTCAAGCCAACTAGGGATCTCATCCTTGATAGTGTGGTGGTGGAGTTTAGTGAGGATGGCACCAATTCAAAAACAAAAGAAATCAACATCTTTAAATTCTTCCATGACTTCATAATGGATTGCAGTGAAACAGGAAGTGAGTGAATGCTCTTAAAATAAACTCAAAATACAGTTTTTGAAGGCTTGTGCCTCAAACATTATCATTTGATAATATAAAACTATTATTAAATATAAACATCTTTTAAAAATCTGGTTTTATTTATTTGGCAATGTAAGCTTAAGTTGTATCATAGTTACTATGGTTGTATGATTCTCTCTATCATTTGCCTGCAACAAACCTGTAACATGTTCTCTTTGTTGAATGTTTATGCTATATATTCCAGAATTAAGGTGGCCAAACACAGTTTTCGCGTTCACTCCAGCCGATGCAATTCAGCACACACACAAAGAATACAAAAAGAAACATGCCATTGACACAACATTTATTTTATTTGCTCAATGCCTGCTCTATCTTTGCTATTTTTCTTTGTAAATGAATGCAGTGTGTTGATGGTTTTAGTCTTTTACATGTATAACAAAGATATGTTAGAAAAGGTAACAATGCAAAGAATCCAGCAATTTTGAAGTATTTTTCTGCCATTTTCTTGAACTTCAAGCAATTTGGTGGCTCTTAAGAAATAGGTACATCTCCAAATTAATAAAGCATGTAAAGTGTTAAGGTTTCCTTCTGAAATCTTGACAATTTTTTTTCTACAGGTGAAAATGGCTCGGTCCCTGTAAGTCAAATGCTGAAGTTTATCAGTGGCTTAGAAGAAGTTCCACCTTTGGGTTTGCCCAACAAGATCACTGTAAAATTCAAGTGTTTCTGTAGTGCCAATTGTCGGTGCCGACCAACAGCTTCTACTTGAGACCCCAGTATCACCTTTCCACTTCATTATGAGTCATATGATGCCTTTGTGAATCCATGTCATCTGCCCTGGTTGAGGGTTGTGGTTTTGGCTTTGTCTAAAATTTTAGTTACAGTTTAGTAAAAGTACATAGCTATGTACCAGCCCTTATGTAGATTCATGGTTTATTGTAACAACAAAAGTCAAGCTGTCCTTGTGGTCAATAGATTTTGCTTTCCTGTATCAAATGACCAGTGTTTTCCCTTCAAGACTGTTATTGTTCTAATGTACCAGTAATGGTACATTAAGAGTAGCAAGAGTTTGATCTTTGAGTGTTGTTTACATCCCTCAAGGTGGACCTTACACATAATTAAACATTTCCATAACTAAGTATAAGCGATGTAGACAACCTACATTCTAGTTGAACAGCGCATGAACAGCGCATTTCAACAAATTATTTGAATAGGAAAGATTTTTGATTTTTCAATTTTGAAGCTAGGAACCAAAGAAAATGCCAAATGTTACCAGCAATAATGTATTTCTTTACCAAAATTTGCAACCCAGATGTTTTTGCATTCATGAACCTTATTTGGGAGGTTGAAATTAATTTTACATTGAGCAAACATGCACATATTAGCTGGCATGGTAGATGTTTTTATAATTTAGAAGTTATGATACAAACTGTTCTTGTTAAATGCAGTTCTTGTAGTTAATATTTTGAGATTGAGAAAGCAATGATGTGTGCAATATTAAACTTGTCCAGATGGAAGGTTAAACATCTGCTACTTTTGTTAAATATGAAAACAGAGTGAGAGCCTCATCATATGTAGTAGGATACTGGATACCCTCAGTCGCCATTAAATATTCAAAGTACTCCTGAAATACATTCTCTTCCTCTGCATCGTGACATTCTAACTTCACTTCATCAATTTTCTCTTGTGGGACAACAATGAGACAGTCAGTCCCACCAGAGTTTTCTGGCAAAAAATACAAAATATCAGGAACTCCTGCAACTGTTTCGTGACGTGATCGCCTTATATAGTGTGTATTCCAGTATTTTCTCATGTCATCTAAAGCACTCTGCAGGACACCACTGAAACAAAACCATAGACATTCCTTGTGTACTTCTTGTTCGAGATTCACTTTTCCATCGTCAACCAAATCCTTAAAGACGTTGATCCACCAACTTGCCATTGACCTCCTGATATGAGACCACCAGTTTTCCACCCTCTGATTTCTAGTGGAACTTCCATACCTGTGAGCAAGTTCCGCAGAGAATGGTGCGTTGTCAGAACGAAAGAAGCACTGCATCCCAGCAATAATGCCATTTTCAGTTCCATAGTCAGAGCGAACCAACAACGGACAACCTTTGTGTTCTTGCACACATTCTAGATACAACTTTGCAGAAACAGAGGGTAAGTTATTAGATCGGCAAGTTTCAAGCCACATAACTTTCCTGCTGTAACCATCTACAGCTGCATGAATGGGAAAACCAAATGGTTTTAATTTATCATAACCTGAAATTTAGAAACAATTATTAATAACAATGAAATCTGTTTTTTACATTTTACCCCAGCACGTAAAACACATAAACAGAATGACATTTGCTTGAAAACTAACCTTCAGCAAACACTGTCCAGATGTTTTTTTTTATGTATACATATTTGAATAAAAAATTATGTAGCCTGATGAGCATAAATCATATAATGATGCCTTAAACATAAAAGTTCAAAGATGAACAGGGTTTGCCATTATAAAATCATGCCTTCTGTGATATTACGCGATGGTGCGATTTCGCACAGTCATCCTCAGATCGCATCCGATCGCACAATTCACAAAAAATCGCATAATTCACAAAAGATCACAAAATCAACCATAAATAAACAATTTTATTACAAAGTCCCGCATCAACACGCCTTTTTTTAAGATCATTTACGTTGAAAAAAGCCCCAAAAAACGTCTGTCACCTCGATTTCGTAAACATTCGAAGTTGCATGTCGGGGGCCTGGTACGAGTCTTGTTCTTAAAAAGTTGCCTATTGGTGAAATGCAAACGATCTGTTTCTTTGCTTTGACCAATCAGAATTGCCAGTAAAGTGATCCAAGCGATGTTCAGTGTTGCATTCCGATGGCAAAATGTAATATTTTCTTCATGGAATTCGAAACAAACGTCTCTCGAGGATAAGTTTGTAGTGATTTCTTTGACTGAAAAGGTTAAATCACATCTTCTGCCAGATTTGACTGCCAAAGATAGAGCAAGAGAATACCATTTTTACGTGGACGATAGGCTGAAGATGCAATGCGATGATCGATGATCTTTCACAGCTGGAAGTCCCTAATTTCTGTTTTTTTATCGCACCCTGCCAGAAGGCCTGTAAAATGGATTAAATAGAAATAAATTAAAAGCTTGTTTTTTTATAAACTAATATCTCACCGTCAATATGCCAACACTGGTTAGGTCCATGTGATTGATATATCCTACGGTGTAGCTTGTTTCTCTTCCTTGCTTTACTGGCATCAGGATCTAGTTCATGAAGAATTTTAGCAACAAGCTTCCTTGAGGCATGTACATGATGTTTCAGCCGAAGTATATGCCACATCTTCCTGTAACCTGCAAGCTGCCCTGGCCCTTGCATTTCGCTTCTAATGATGTTCCGGACCAAGTCTTCGTCAACATTGATTTTCCTTTTGACCAGATTATAGCTCTGAAATCTCCTTTTAAGGGTGCGAACACTCATACTGATACCATGGTGGACCTGTAGCAGATCTGTGATTGTTTTGTAGTTATAACCCAAATGAAAATACTTTTCTATTACCACACTCTCTAATGTATTGAATTCTGAAAGAGAAGATCAAAGAATTTCAAATTATTTTGTTAATATTGAGGCATTAGTAACTGACAAGCCTGTTCGTAGCACCCTAGAAATTTTTGGTATTCCCAATGTTCAAACAGTGCAACGAACATTCTGAGGTGTCGCTCACCCGTACTACGTTTATTGAGGACAAAAGAAATTCTTTCAAATTAATAAAAGTAATACACTTAAACTAAAGCAAGTAACAATTCAAGCCCTTAACAACACAAAACTGACAATTTATTGACAACTGTTCAAAACCCAAATAACCTGCACTGAAATGTAACACCTGAAGTGAAGTGTGGAGGCAGCGTGGTCGGCGTGTTGGACTCCGCAATGGGCCATTCCACTTAATTCCCCCCCCCCCTATTGAAATACTTTTTTATTTCAACCCCTCAGAAAAGTAAACTTTTGACCTGAATAGGCTCGTTCAATAAGGCATGAGGAAGTTTATCCATATTTTCCTTGTATTCTAAAACTAGCATAGAGTCTTACAGTTCGCACAAACGTTGTACATCGAGATCAAACTAACGTGAGCTGAGAACTTGAAACCACGAGGAAGATAAGATTGTGAACCATTGCGGATGGGCAAATATGCAAATTATATGCTAATACATGTGTTAATTCAAGCGTATCTATGACCCCTTAAGAAAACATCAAAGTGCCCACACACATCCCCTTCAGGATTTATTAAAAGATCAAAGGTGCCAACACTGTTAAAGAAGCCGCCTCCCCCTCAGAAATCCCCTGAATGGGGGACGGGGTGGGGGGGAAGGGTTGCATATACAAAATAGACTGGCCCAATCCGGCGGTCCCTGGTTCGAGTCCCGCTCTAACCACTACCTGGATTTTTCGTAGCCCCGAGTTCAAATCCTCGGCCACGCATGTAAGTACGCAATGCTTTGCCTCTGGCCAGTGAATTATTTGTTTCAGTTTTGTGCTCAGCCCTGCTAGTACTTGTGCTATAAACACTGCCGAGGGTAAATAAAGTTCTCAAGTGTGGCAGGCTAAATCGTTCATCAAGCTTTATATCAAATATGCAGGAACATTTCAAACAAGGCGAAAAAAAAGAAATGACCACTTACCTGCTTGCAATTTCATGCCACAATTGGGGCAATAATTCGGTGTGGAATGACCCAGATTTTCCCCACAGGAGCTGCAAAAATTCGCCATTGCTATCAAATATGGCAGGCGGAAAAAGTCAGCAGCTATCAGAGAGAAGCCTGGGTGCTAAGTACCAGTTCCTCGAGTTTCCTCATTTCTACGGAGGAGGGCAATTTCTACGGAGGAAGCTTATTTCTACGGAGGAGGGCAATTTCTACGGAGGAAGCTGATTTCTACGGAGGAGGGCAATTTCTACGGAGGAGGGCAATTTCTACGGAGGAAGCTTATTTCTACGAAGCAGGGCAATTTCTACGGAGGAAGCTTATTTCTACGAAGGAAGCTGATTTCTACGGATGAAGCTTATTTCTACGGAGGAGGGCAATTTCTACGGAGGAAGCTGATTTATACAGAGGAAGCTTATTTCTACGGAGCAGGGCAATTTCTACGGAGGAAGCTTATTTCTACGGAGGAAGCTGATTTCTACGAAGGAAGCTGATTTCTACGGAGGAAGCTTATTTCTACGGAGGAGGGCAATTTCTACGGAGAAAGCTGATTTCTACGGAGGAGGCTTATTTCTACGAAGGAGGCTCATTTCTACGGAGCAAGGCAATTTCTATGCAATAGGCTTACACTTGTATGAAAAATAAGAACAATTTCACAGAGGAAGCAAGTTTTTATTCAAGATGCTGTTTGTTTTAAAGTGTGCAGCAGTGGGCCACCGTAGTTTTGGTTCTTAATGTTAGGCCCTTCTAATATCATGTTTACCAAAGCTTATAGAGATTTAGGAACTGCTTGGTGATGGCAATCAGACTCAAATGACCCATTAAAGTGCTGTTGCTTAGTCAGCATCTCTTTCCTGACAAATGTGGCAGCTTTAGCTAAATGAATAGCTTCTGCGTCATAATCATAGTCCTGTGCAAACTGCAAAGCTGCACTGATGTCGCTAGAAAAAGCAAGCTTTACCTCCCTTCCCTCGTTATATTCACAGAGATCAGGCAGCTGTGATAGCAATCGCTCCTTTAGCCGAGTGGAATTAACCCGCTCGGGAACATAAGCTCCTAGTTGCTCAAGTCTAGAAGAGTAAAGCTTTGACAAATCAGACAGCTTGAAAACTGTTTGCTTTGCATTATCCTCAATGTATGCAGCTAACTCAGCTAAAGCAATAGCTTCTAGCGAAACTTGGGTAGTGATATGTTCTTCCTCTTTAGGTGAAATACTTCTTAATCTATTGTAAAGAGCAGCAAGACATCCTGGGTGATAATATGAATCAATGGAAGGCATATCGCCGGCTGCAAGTTTTGTTAAAAGCTTTCGGTCTTGCAGTTTTGTGGCGGCTGCTCTGACCTTGCTGTCAAGTGTAAGAGTTGCTGCTCTGCGAAGACTTTCTCCAGTTTCATCACAAAAGAAACATGTTTCCTGAGATTCTTTTGCTACTTCTTTTGAGGGTATCCCTAGACTAGAGCGAGTTTTAACAGGACTCAGTGCTTCAGAAATGTCTACTGAGCTGTCCTCGAGTTTCCTCTTCTGAGCCCTCTGCAGCTTAAGAGTGCTGCATTTGTTAAAGCACGACTTGTGCCATTTTGCTTTATGACGTTTTAACGTTTCTTCTATTCCGTTTCCCTCATCAAGGCTTGACAAAGAGGCTTCAATTGGCAATTCCCCAATCTCACGAAATTGCTGTAGATTGTCTGCCAAACTTTTGTACCCTGAGCCGTAGTTTTTCCTTGTACTATTTAAAGGACACACTAACTTCTCTTCTGTCTCTTGTTCACACAAAGCACAAAAATTCCAGTTCTTTTCTGCTCTTACCTGACCAGTTTCCATAATCCAATATCCAAAACACTGCAAGTTCTTGTTCGAAAGCTAATATCAACTAAGCGCTACTTTTAAAATCAGCCAGGCGCTACTCCTAATATCAGCCAGGCGTACATACTGAGTGCTAATATCAGCCAAGCAATACTGTAAGCAACAGGAAACTCAGATTGGGAGCAAATTGACAAAATTACTCTTCTTAATAAAGATGTACACTTTTCTGTTTGGTTTCACGTAATTTCGGAGTGTTTAAGCGAAGAAATTTAATAAAAATGAGCCTGCTGTTTCAAACCGCTGACCGCATACTAAAAATTACCAAAAAATAAACTTAGGGAGCAAGATCCAGCTGGGGTCTTGCTTTTTTATTAATCTACATCTTAAAAGCTACATTTACTGAAAGTTCCATACTTGTATCACTATTTGAACAATTCTATGATTTTTTGTCGCTTATCTCCCAGACTACTACAATACAATAAAGAGAATTTTGTCATTTTCAAATCTCATTATTATTCCTTCCCTAAAATGCATGTAGCATCATCAAAGTGTTTTGGGCATATCCAATTATTCCTCCCATTTATGAAACCTCCTCATCCTTGCGAAAAGCAAAATGCACTTGTCTCTTACCCTGCTGGACACTGGCACGCAGCTTTCAACACTTCTCCAAAATGGCTCATTGAAATTGTGACCTTTTCTTGTACTTCTGCTGCTTCATTGAGGCTAATACTTCTCCTTTAACGAAAGTAATTCTGCCTTTTGCACCAATATTGGTCTTCCTGATGTGCCCTTCTTTGAAAAACTGAAAGGCTTTCAATTTTTTATATCCTGATGTACGAATCGAAGCGTGATCGTATTTTGCTGTTTTGATGACAAGATAATCGTACAACTGGACAAAGTTGAATGGTGGTAGCCCTCGTAAGTCAGTTTCCCATACACAATCCGCCGCTTCGGCCACAAGGCTCTCATAAGTGATATCTTGAGTAGTTTTCGCGCTACAACCAGAAGCAACAAGTAATAATGGTGCATTTTCTTGCTCAGGCGCTGCTTGAGTTGGCGTTTTTGACCTTTCAAGGAGTACCTGACATCGTAACATTAAGTCTGCCTTCTTTCCAGTCACTGGCTGCCCCCGATCACATAAAATTTTCTTCAGCTCTTCCACTTTGAGCTTCTTTAATGATTCGCTTACGGGCGCAGCAGGAACTTCCATTGTAAAGAAAAACTGGCGAGGAAAGTAAACTTATACACTTCGCAGATTTCACGTTGACATACAGGGTTAGCCTCATTCCGGTGCAGAAGTTGCGCCTACAACACAAAGTTCCAGCGGTTTCTTAGAAGGAGCGGGGAATTCGAAACTGGACTATTAAAGGAAAAAAAAATTTAAAAAAATGTTGAATCCGCGAAACTTTCAGGGGACGTGAAGGAAACCTTGGAGGGTCCACTTACGTACGATGAATGCAAAAAGATACTAGAAATCTTTCAGAATGATAAAGCACCAGGGGAAGACGGATTTACCGTCGAATTTTATACCTACTTTTTGAACTTTTAGGAAACGATTAATAGCAAGTTTTAATGAAGCGCACGAGAAAAGTGAACTCTCCATTTCACAATGAAGGGGATTGATTACCTTAATACTGAAAGAAGATGGGTCACTTGTAGATCTTTCAAACTGGAGACCAATTACACTGCTAAATGTGGATCTTAAAATAGCGTCGAAAGCAATAGCTAAACGCATTGAACCCACACTACCAAACCTGATCCACTCTGACCAAACTGGTTTTGTAAAGGGGAGATACATAGAGGAAAATATCCAACTTATAAGTGACATAATGGATTATACGAGTTTACAAAACCTGCCTGGCATTCTAACGTCACTAGACTTCCGTAAAGCTTATGATTCGATTGAATGGCCCGTTTATAATGAAGACGCTAGACCATCTTAATTTTGGTAGAGGCATCAAGCGTTGGGTTAACATATTCTACACCAACATAGAAAGTGAAGTTCAGAACAATGGTTTTATAACCAGTTGGTTTAAACCGTCAAAAGGAGTTCGACAAGGTTGCCCCCTCTCCCATTATTTGTTTATCCTTTCTGCGGAAGTACTCTCAAATAAGATATGTCAGGAGTCCAATGTGAGAGGCATCAAAGTCTTCGGTAAGGAAATCAAGCTGTCTCAATTTGCTGATGATACGACTCTATTCAATGCGGACATAGAATCTTTAGAAAGAGCCTTGAAAATTGTTGGGGATTTCGGAAGAATTGCTGGTTTGTCGCTGAATGTGAAAAAAACGAAGGTGCTTTGGTTGGGGAAATGGAAAAATAATAAAAATAAACCTCTGGATCTAAAATGGTTCCACAGCCCTGTTAAGATATTGGGGATATATTTTTTCGTATAATATTAAGGAGAATAACAAGCTCAACTTGACAAAAAGATCCAAAAGTTACAAACTAAGCTGGACATGTGGAGTTCATGGGATCTGACAATATTTGGAAGAGCCATGTTAATTAAAACCTTGGGTATATTGCAGCTTATCTACTCGGCCTCTAATCTGGATCCTCCCAAAGGAATTGTGAAAGAAC
>OZ026602.1:28982676-29002676 GCA_964020085.1 Micromussa lordhowensis | reverse complement strand
CTCAATTGACTTTGATAATGCTTGTGTTATTAACAAAGGCAATTACCGCATTCGGAAAACACTAGAATCATGGCATACAGCAAAAACTTTCGACGCGGAAAATAACTCTTGGCCGTTGCCTAGACAATACTCCATTTGATTGTAATTAGTCCCTTTGTTACATTATTTTTCACTCCTTTTTCACCCCTATTTTTGTATTACACTTTTATAAGAATTCTTCTCACCCCTTTTCGTATATATTCTGTCCACGCGCTTACATTTTTTTCATTCATCAAAGGCTATAGACTGATAGCCGAAAGCTTACGTTTGTTTTTAACCGTTTTTAATCAGAGAACGCTTTTACATTTTAATATGTCTTATCCTGGTTAAAGTTCTATTTTTACTCTTATATTATTTTTAGTACTTGGATCTAACATATGACATTTTCTATGTTGTGTTGTAAAAATACACAATTTTCTTAAATGACAAGCAGTTAGTTTGGCATTAGTTTTGGTACCTTGCCCACTGAACTGCTTTATGTTTTGATTTTGTTTTCACTATTTGAGGGTTTGAGGGATGTAGAAGGCAGCAGCATGCATGTTACTTTCTCTTTCCTGTACCCTATCCTCTTCTCATTAAGACTGGTAAATAAGTCAATCCATTCCTTTATCTGAAAAAAGGTGGAAATTGATATTTAGAATGTAAATCAACTATAGAGGTTGTTAAATGTAAGCCAACTATTGAGATTGTTGGTCATTCATAAAGTATGATCTATCATGTTCTGGTAATGTATGTAACATAATTATTTCTAATATTGTTATCCATACATGGGCACTTATTCCCAGGGCATACTCTAATGTTGATTAAATACATGTACAGGTAGCTGAAGTAATAATGTTGTGTGGGTTTTGCACCTGCTTCTTGTAGGTGTTTGTAGTAAATGGCTCCCATGATGATATGTGACTGAAGTACAATTCAGCAAAGTTCTGTTGGATTCAATCAAAATGGAGAATTTAAGGTGTAAGCTGTAATAAACCTAAGAATATCAGAGTATTATCTAACTTACAAATTTATCGATACACACCTTCCACAACAGTACAACTGAATGCTGTGTGTTCTTTTGTATGCAGTCTGTGGAATTGGCCAGCTTCACTGGGAGTTCTCGTAACAGTTATTTTCTGTCATCTCCCATGAGACTGGTCCAGTCCCAGGTACCACTGCCCTTGCCATCAGCATTCCATTTCTCCCAGATTGTAAAAGTGACTCCACATTTGTTGATGAGGCCCACCAACTGCTTGGTGTGTACTGATTTTTCAATGGATCTTTTTTTTTGAAGTAGACAAACTCCCCTTGTCATCCCATTGCGTAGCATCCTCAATTAAGTTCTCCAAGAGTATATCTGTCACTCTCAACATCAGATGCAGTTCATCAAGAATTATGTGATCTGGAGGGATGTTCAGAAGAGGCTCATGACAGCAACAGTAGTTTTCCCCAGTTTTTTCTGTCCTAACTCCTTTAGTTCTTGTGTGGTTCTTCACATTGGTGGTAGGTCATAAAAACCATCAGGCTTTGACATATCACCTCTGGTGAGAAAGAAAAAAATAATTGTGTAAGTTTTGTACTATTTTTGTATTGTAAACTATGCACTCCTAACAAGCACTTTGGTCTATGTACCTGTTCTTCTTACGCACCTTGCACCACAAGCATGCATAAGTGGAGTTAGTAGCACTGATTCCTATGAGAAGCGGAAGAAACTGAAATGAAAAAGACTGTAAGTTTTGATAGTTTGTTATTTGAAAACCAGGGCATGTTTGAATGTAATTTGTGTAACTGTTGATTAAACATTGATTTTCTGTTTTAATATCTTTGGTGTGATGGTGTTAATCAGGATTTTTATTCACCTTGTAGTCTCCACCTAAGAAGACTTCCACTTCCACTGTGATGAACCCTTCCTCAATCACATTGCTCACCTCACTAAACACATGTGCAAAACACTCCTCAAGGGTCTCACATGACTCACTACCATTTACCACTTCTACTGTGTGATTTCCTGTACAGTTAATATAATGATTAAAAAGCAAATGTGAATGAGTATTAATTTTTTTAATGAAACAGAGTTTTTGATTTTCATAAATATGACTTTGAAAGAAATGAATTCATTGTCATCCAACCTTGATGATAAAATATCATCAACCTGCTGTAGGACGTTGAAACTAAGAAGGATGAAATTTGTCATTTGGCTCATCCGGGCTCCATCACCACTTATTTTAATTTTAACCCTTTCTCCAACTTTTATGGTGCCCTCCTTAATCTGCACTGGACATGTCAAGGTGGAAAGTGTTCAGCACTGATAATTGAGTAATTTATCAATGCTTTAAGTGGTAAGTAGAACTGAAGGTTTTCAAATTAATATTATTTTTTATTTCATATCACTGTGACTTAAGTGACCTTTGAGCTGGAACTATAGTTATCTTTCATTGATCATTTTGGTGTCAAGCAGCACTGTTTTTAAAGACAGTTGTAGAGAAATTATAACAGCTTTTAAGTACACTTACCATGTCTTTCACTTTTTCTGCATGTAGCAGTTTAAAAGAGTGCTGAGCACTAGGAGCAAGGCCAGGGGTTGTGGTGATTTTCACTTGCTTATTCAGATTGGATCTGCATTGTTTAACTAGGTGGGATTTGACTGGGAAATCCTCGACCACCATAGATAATTCATGGACAAATTCATCACTGACTCCAAATTTATTCATTAAAAACAGAATACTTTCAACTGTGGTTCTGATCTTTCGGACTCTGATCCATAAGCTTGTTCTCCTCAACAAACGAGACTTAAATCCTTCATCAGTCAGTATAACCAGATTTATTCGAAGTAAATTTGCGCGGTGAAATGAGAAAGGGATTTCACCGGCAAACGCGACAATTACAATCCCTGACAATCACATGGAAAATCAATACATGATACCTCGCGATGAAATACAATGCTAAACTGTGTAGTAACGCTAGATGCATGACACGCGTGACAGAACACTCCCCGTCTGGTATTAGAAAATACCACTATAACAAAATAAAAGGGCTCAGTCCTAGTCTACAGCACAAAGCTGTGACGCTTCACTTTTCTCTCAGAAAACTTAGACAGTTCATCCAAGTGGAGTTTTCATCTTCTCGAAATCTTTCTGGCTTCTAAGTAGGATAACCTCAGTGACTGGCCTGGTGTAACTTTTTGTGGAGCCGTCTTTCACTGTCACCAGGTCAACCTTTCCGTCTGCGGAAACAGAAGCCTTTGGTGATCCGGGCAAGAGGCCAGTAGTTTCTGGGTGACTCTTTACAGTGCAGGAGAACCAAATCTCCTTCCTCTAGGTTCCTGGTTTCGCTTTGCCACTTCCTTCTTGGCTGAAGTGTCGGCAGGTATTCTTTATGCCAGGGGGTCCAGAACATGTTGGCTAAGTGTTGGACCTGCCTTCACTGCTTGCTGTACAGTGCTGTGCTGCTGAAATTCCCAGGTATGGATGGATTTCAAGGCTTTAGACTTCTGTGTTAGCAAAGTGGCTGGGGTGAGGATCTGTGGCATTTTTGGATCAGATAGCACGAGGGGTCTGGCATTTACTATAGTTGTTACCTCTGTCATTAGTGTTGTGAGGGCTTCATGAGTAAGACGTATGGGTGCGAGATCGACAAGAATGGAGTCCAAGATCCTTCTAGTCACCCCTATCATCCGTTCCCAAACTCCACCAACATGGGAGGCGTGAGGAGCATTGAAGATCCAGTTGCAGCCTTCAGTTGCTAGGTAGGACTGAATGGCTCTGTCATCCATCTCTTTAAGAGAAGATTGGAGCTCGTTTCGTGCTCCCACAAAATTGGTACCACAGTCTGAGCAAAACTGTACTGCTGGTCCTCGCAAGGCCAGGAATCTGCGCAAGGCGTTGATGAAACATGAGACGTCCATAGACTCTATTACTTCGATATGGATAGCTCTTGTGGTTAGGCAAGTGAAGAGCACAGCCCAACGTTTGCTGTTGGCCATTCCTCCTCTTGTTTGTCGAGCGCTGGCGAGCCCAGGTCCAAAGACATCAAGGCCCACGTAGCTGAATGGGGGTGCGGGAGTAAGTCGATCGATGGGAAGATCGGCCATTTTTTGTGTCTGTTGCCGACCCCTTGGCTTCTTGCACTTAATGCAGTTGTTAATGGCGCTGTTCACAGCTCACTTGCTTCCAACTATCCAGAAACCACTACTTCAGATCAGGCCGTGTGAAATGTCGCCCTTGATGCTGTACCTTTCCGTGATAATGCTTTATGTGAACTTGGCAGTAACAAGGGGTGGCTCTCCTCATAGCTCCGACTTGCTCTCTCTAGTCGGCCGCCAACTCTTACGAGTCCATCATTATCAACCATTGGGTTTAGCTTGAGAAGAGGGCTTGTCTTAGGGCGCTTACCATTTGTCAGAACTGACCGGCCCGGGAGAACTGGTTCTTATTGGTACAAATGGAAAGCAACGGGCTAATTTGCGTGATTTCGCGCGCGAGACTTGCGTGGGATACGCGCAAATAACTGATGTAAACAACATGGCGGACTTGATGGCGAAAATTCGCAACATTCCGCCAAACTTTTTCGTTGACTTTCTTTCGGCAAAAGAAGAAGAAGCTCTTTTGGGGGAAAGTAGAGAGGAGGATGATTTTATTTTTATTTCAACAACGAGCAGTTTTTCTCGTCGGACTTTGGCGAGAATCTCAGAATTTTTTGAAGAAACAGTTCCGCTTTATCATTGCGATGTTTTCAGAAGCCATTTCCGTATGACGCTCTCCACATTTGAAACACTTTGTCAGTTACTAGCTCCAAGTGAGCATATCCCAAAGGGAAATGCATTTGGTCGACGACCTATTGATCCACAGAAACAGATTGCTGTTGCTGTGTGGGCTCTAGCGAATCAAGAAAGCTGTCGACAGATTTCAGATCGTTTTAACATAACGATGTCAAGTGTGTCCCGCTGTATTCGCAGAGTTGCGAATGCTCTTGTGGATCTTCGAGGAGACCTTATTCAGTGGCCAAGAGGTAACCCTTCTTAATATCTGTGGTTTATAAAACACAGGTCTACCAACCAAAATATATTGAACGGTACAGTCAGCCTTTTATTCTAAAAAAATATTTTTAATTGTAAATAAAAATTGTTACAATTATGACCAATTATGTATGACATGTTTCTCTTTAGTTTCATGAACTACGTTATGTTTACACGGAAGTATGTATTGTGACTAAACAAAACCTTTAAAAAAACTTTAAAAAATGAAAAACTTAAAAAAAATGGAAAAAGTCATGATCTAACATCTTTTTAATCAGGTGTACGGGCTGTAGAGGTTGCAGACGGTTTCGAAAGTTTCACTGGCTTTCCACGAGTTATTGGGGCTGTCGATGGTTGCCACATAGTAATCAGAACACCCTCTCAATATCCACAGTCATATCTCAATCGTCTGAGAAATCATTCAATTATTCTTCAGGTAATACATGTACAACATTTCTCATGATACTTATCTCTGGTGTAATGCATCACTATGAAATGTATTTTAATTGACCTTAAGGCTGAGATGGATGACACAAAACGCACCAAAAATGGAAAAAGGAATTATTAGCAATTATAGGTTTTCAATTCTGGTAACAAAATAAATATCTGCATGGTTACAAAAACTCCTGAATATATAAAGCTCCTTTCTCCTCCTAAATGCTGTCATATTTCCAAATTTGATGGATGTTGCGGTACATGGATAGGGTCACAGGTAGCCCATCAATGGATCTACTTCACAGTATGCTCTATTGTTGGATCCATTACCTCATTAAAATAAAAATGGAATAGCTTATGGTGCCTGGGGTTTGCATTATATTTGTCTCTGTTAGCCTGAGTACCGGTAGATTTAATTGTTGTAGGGACAGAGGCTAATTTTTAATGGAAGCCCTTAGAACATAATGGGCATAGTGATCAGGGCAAGTAAGACAAAATTAATGTTGCCTTACACAGTAAAAATGTGCATATAAGAATACTAGTGGTTTAACCCTGCTGACAGAAATTTGCCATTTTAATTATATAGCCAAAGAAAGAACCTGGTGTTTATGGGTTACATATAATTATTTTACATTTTAACCAAGCAATTGGACTACACAACTTTTTATTATTGAGAGATATTTACACTACATATACATATATCTTATTAGACATTTTGTTGTGTAGAATCGCTAAGTATTTTTACGAGTTGTGCTGTATTTTGGCGAGCCCGTATTTTGGCGAGTCAAAATGCAAATAACGAGTAACAATTCTAAGCGATACTTCAAAACAAAACATCTAATAAGAGGTTTATTATCCAACACGTCAAAGTTTTATGTCTGTGTGGGCAAATTTCGCGGATATTTACATGGAATGTGTGACAGAAGTATGCAAGCAGAACAGAATTGGCGCGGCAAATCCAGCTAACTGATTGGTCAACAGCAAACAAACCTGTCTAACCGGTCCTGTGGAGTACAAATACCGCGTGACGTTTGTACTCCTGTTGGGCATTATTTGTACTCTACGAGGTGCAGTTGGATAATAATTTCTGTTATTAGACTTGTGAGGCTAATCATAGAGCAGTTGTGAGTAAATACTATATATTTATAGAAAAACCCAACTTTATTTTTTTGTATCCAACAACTATATTTCCTTCAAAGAAGTTAAGAACCAATTAAGAACCCATTGAGGCCTAAATTGCTAATAATTAACTGACTTTAAAATACAGGGACCTATTTTGTTAGACATCAAAAAATATAGGTTCTCACAGATGGGTTTTACTGTATTTTGTATAGTAATTGAGTCTCTATATGTTATATGTGTAGGGAACATGTGATCACACCCTCCGTTTCACAGACATTTATGTGGGATGGCCTGGGTCCGTTCATGATGCTAGAGTCCTGAGAAATTCCCCCTTGTACCGTGCAGCTGACAACCTTTTTCCTGGTGACACCCATCTTCTCGGGGATTCAGCATATCCACTCCAAAGGTGCGTAAATATTACAATAGCCTGAATAATTCTGCAAAGTTTTGTATGCATTCTGTTTGCTGATAAAAGTATACATAGTCCTTTTCCCATCCTGTTTCCTCTGTAAACACAGAGATGTAATAATAATAATGATTTATAAAAGTCTGTAGTTTTATAAGATTTTAACATATTTAAGCCTGACAAATACCTGGTATGCATCTTTGTACTCCTCTATATGTTAGATTATAGAATTCTGGCATTCAGTCAACAGTCACTAGCCATTACTTCTTAGTGAAATGTGACACAACATTATTTTCCCCAGGTGGTTGCTGTTGCCATTCAGAGACAACAGTCACTTAACAGGGCCACAAATTTCCTACAACAGTAAGCATGCCCGAACACGTCAACCTATTGAAAGAGCCTTTGGTTTGTTAAAGGGCAGATGGAGGTGCTTGAAGTATGTTGAAATGGAGAATGTTGAGGATGTTCCATCATTGGTTTCTGCAGCATGTGTTCTGCACAATTTTTGTCTCATCATTGATGAGGGGACAATTGAAGATTTCTTTGATGATGAAGATGATGATGATAATGATGACCAAATTCCTTTTCCAGTTCCACGGCCGCAAGCAGTTGCAAAGAGGAATCAGATGGTCATCTTTCTTGACCACTAATATTATTTGTTAATTTTTTCTTGAATGGTCAAATGATTGGAGGGCAAAGGGCATATATACAACATACATGTATATACACTGACTTGTTATGACAATGCTCTGTTTTACTCATGCATGTATTGGCATGATTTTTGTTAGGTTCTTTCCAAGTCAGGTAGTGCTATAAAATCCGTAGATCAATTCGATCAACCAAAGGGAAAGTTCTGTATTTAAATCTTTGAAATGTTTTTCAAAATTATGGGCCAAACAGGGCAAAGAGTGTTGACCTAAAAAAAGAAGTGGAAAGAAAGTCATCCTAAAAAATTAATCAAATCTAAACAACAGGAAAACAGCTTTAAAAGTCAGGCTAGAGTTTATTTTATATGCCCTTGATCATACCCTCAGCCCTTTAATTAGCTATGCTGTAGTAAAGAATTGAATTTGCTTCTTTCTTAGCATTTTCCATATTTGTTTGCCATTGAGCCATTTGGAAAAGTTTTCCATTATTGTGTGGTTCCAGAAAATATCCATACCCTCCCCATGGATGGTCATTGGAAATTCCAAGGGTAGTGGGCTCTTAACAGCCAAAGTTTATAAGGGAAATTACGAAGCTAAACTGGAAATTCCAGGAGGTATTAAAGAGGGTTCAAATGAAAAAACCTTCCATGGGAGAGGTATGGATATTTTCTAGAGCCACACTATATTACAATCATGTCATCATATAACATGTAATTAATAGAGTGAGTAATTGGGGCTGAGTAAGTTAAAACTGTTGGGGGCAGGGCAGTGGTCAGGGTTTTCTTAATTCAATTTCAACTTGCAGTTGTTATGTGTAAATGTAAACGCAAATATACTTCCCTTCGAAGAGCATAGTATTTTTATTCAGTCAAATTCAACAACAAGGAACAAAAAACAATTCTTTTCATTGGATCCATTCTGGAGTTGTGTGAACCTATAAGAAAATAATTTTTTCAATAATAATTATTATTAATTGCTGTCATGAATTAACCCTACAATAATTTCTTGATAATAATAGACACAACCAGGTTTATCCCTATAGTTACTTTCCAATACCAAGCATAAGGTCACTGCCAATTTCTAGCCAGTGAGATCTAGAAACATTTTTTGTCATGATTAGTTTCTTGAAGTTTGACTACTGAAAATTATTCTTCTTTTGTGCTTAATAGATAAGTAATCTAGAAAGACGGAAATATGCCACAATAGTATTCCATATATAAAGAAGATAAATATTTATTCTGAATGCTTTATTCAGAAATTCTTTACTGTTAATACATCATATTAACATTATAATACTTTATATTTCCTTGTGTTTGGAATGGACAGTGGACGCTAGAATGAAAGAACTACATATACAGGACTATTTGAATTTGAATTATCAACAAAGCAATTTGGACTGAGAGGTAGTTGTGGACAACCCTCATAACACAGTCAACCGTATAAATTAAAAACACAACGACTTTATTTAGGTCTGTCATCACAAAGTTTATTTACAACAACCTGTACCTACGTTCACAAAAGGAAAATTCAAAATGCACAGTTGCATTCGGCGTGTGTTCAAACCTGACAAACTGTCAATGAAAATTCAGTCCCCTTAACAGGACGATGACGAGGTAACAGAAAATATAAACTTGACAGTATTTCGTTGGGCAATACATTACAATGCTGCCTACAGATTGCAAAGGGTGGCAAACTAGCAAATGAGTCCGGAAAATCCCAGAAATGTTCTCACACACGGCAAGCACAACAAATAAAATAGCATATTAACAATAAAATTTAACTTATTATAAATCTGGTATTAAAGTTGAAGTTAGCTGAAAATAAAAACTTAACTTCAAAGCTAGGGTATTAAACATAAGCATAAGCATACCTTGCTCAGCAAATTTTACTCGACACATTTTGGGCTCAGTCTTCATTTACCTGGTGGTGCATTGATCTTGCCACTTTCGACCAGAAAATGATTGCTGCGATGATTACGAGTATTAACCATGCATGAAGGATGAGAAACATTTCCAAAAGTGGTAAATAATTCGAGAGGTCGATATTTTCAAGGAACTTAATAAAAAACAGACAAATCGTATGAAGCGAACGTTACTATACTTGAGTCAGGTTAATTTTGATAGAGTTAACTGAAGACGAAACTTTTTCTGGTGAGAGTTGCTGGGCTACAAAGATTATAAACCGGACCTTTAAGTTTTTAAAGTTCTCAATTTGCTTTCTTCGACAGGACATCAAGGAATCTTTTCATTATGCCCATTTTTTTCATGATGCATTTTCTGTGCAAGGACAATTTTTGCTTCTTCCTCTTTCCGCTTTTCTTCCTTGTACTCGGTCAGAAATTCAATCATTTCAGCGGCGGACGACTTCGAGCGGCGTTTTTTTGTCTTCTTTGGTGGCTCTCGGCAGCTTGCAAGAGGTAATTCCTCCTCATCATCCGTTGACGTATTGCCTGTGGTCGGCTTTGCTGTCAAAGAAGAAACGGTAGCCGTTGGAATTATCTTCGGATCAGTTCCGAAAAACTCTTCCAGCTCTTCTTGGAAGTCGCACTCTTTCCGGTCGTTACCCGTTTTGTTGTTGTGTTCCTTGACTTTTTTATACTTCTCCTCCAGTTTCTTCCATTTGTTTGAACACTGCTCTCCCGTAACTTTCACTGATGAAGTTAAATTAAACTTTTCCGCAATTCTTTGCCAAGCCACGTTTTTGCGGATTTTGCCTTTTGCGAACAGATTGTCATTTTCACGTCGTAGTGAAATTAATAATTTCGTACTTTTTGTCGACCAAGTGAGTAATTTCGTTTCTTCGCCATCAAGTTCTGCAATAAAAAAAATAATTAAGCTTAAGAGCTTAATGTTTTACGTACCACCAGTATGGCTAAAGAAAGCAATAATAATATCCTCATCAATCAAGACAAGGTGAAAAAATAATTAGCTTCCGTATACTCACCACAAGTCCGTGAAGCAGCCTCTGTCATTTTCTAAACATTTCACGTCCTTTGACTATACAAAAACACTCGAAATTTCCGCGCATTTCACGTGTGTAGCCGTGCAGGAGCGAGAGAACTGCCTGGCCTTACTCCAAGAGTAGGGCCAGCAGGGCCAGAACCAGTTCTCTCAGTTCTCAGAACTGACGTATTCCATTTACCCACGGTCCGAACCGACCGGTCAGTTCTGACAAATGGTAAGTGCCCTAAGGCAACCCATCAGAGTTGTTGAGGCAGCTGATTTCCTGTTCATAAGCTTCATGTTGAACATTCTGTATGATCAAGAACTTCACTCTGTTTACGAGAGAAACGGATGGCGTCGGCTTTGTACCTTCTGTTGTGCTAGACTTCTCCAGGGACTTTTGACGATGTGACTGGACAAAGGAGAGAAGTCTTCCAATTGCACTCATAAGAGTTTCCCATCATGAAAAACTAGAGAAGCGGCTGGTTCCGAGAGGTTTGACAGGTATAATTCGACATTTTGACAGGTATAATAAGTTGCCAGGACCTGTATCACTGGGCGGACTTCCGGGTCATCTTCTGCAGTCTCTGAAGCCAGGCTGGCATTCATGTTGACAGATGCTTCCTGATGGTGTAGGAAGGTAGGTCCATGATGCCACATACTGCTACTCAGGTTCTGAGCATCTACTGATCTTGTGGCCAGATCAGCCGGATTCCAGTGGGAAGGTACATAATACCATTGTTCAGGAGATGAGGATTTCCTAATGCGCTCCACTCGATTGCTGACATAAATGTAAAAACGTCGCGTCTCGTTGGTAATAGAGCCAAGGATTACTCAGCTATCGGAGTAGTAGCCAACTGCGTCAGGCTTTATGTCCAACTCCTGGTTGATTAGCTATGTGATTTCGATGCCAAGTGTGGCCGCACACAGCTCAAGATGAAGGATGGTTGTGGCATGAGATGGGGCCAGCTTCACCTTGCCAAAGACAAAAGACACTTGGATGCTTCCATCGCGTTGGACAGTTCTGAGGTATGCAACTGCTCCAATGGTGTCGTTGGACGCGTCACAGAAGGTATGTAGTTCCCGTCTTCTGACTCCTGTAGATGAAGCTATTGTGTAGCAACAAGGGACCATCAGAAGCGTTAATGCTTGCAAAGCTTTGCACCATGCTTCCCAGGCCGGCCTATGCTCTTCTTGCAGCTGTTCATCCCAGCTTTCTGGCTGAACGCTGCTGAGATTGGCCATCATGGATCTAAGAAGGAGCTTCCCTCTAACAATAACTGGAGCTGCAAGTCCCAGTGGATCATACAGACTATCGAGGATGGAGAGCACGCCCTGTCTCGTAAATGGCCTCTTCCCCAGAGAGACTTTGAAGGTGAATGCATCTGCTGATATGTCCCACAGTACCCCTAATGCACGCTGTACTGGCACAGTATCTAGTGAGAAGTCTAGGTTGGGGAGGTCGGAGGCTTGATCATCTCTTGGAAAGGCACGAGTCACTTCTGGATGACTGGATGCTATCTTGTGTAGATATAGATTTGCTGTGGCTAACATAGCTCTTGTGCGAGTTAACAGGTCAATGGCTTCAGGAGGGTTGGCCACAGACTTCAGCCCATCATCAACACCAAAATTGTTGAACACAAAGTCTTTGGCATCTGAGCCAAATTCTTGCTCTCCAACATAGGCTGTTTTTCTAAGGCAGAAGGTGGCTACTGCTGGTGAGGAGGTGTTTCCAAAGACATGAACTTTCATTCGGTACTCAGTCAGCTAGCCGTTTGGATCCGTTATCTTTGTACCAGATGAATCGCAATCGCAATGTGTTGTTCTTGAACTAGGAAGGAGTGGAACATTTGTTCGATGTCCGCCACAAAGGCCACGATGTCTTGCCGGAAGCGTAGCAAGACACGTAGTAGGTTGCTTGTGAGGTCAGGTCCTGAGAGCAGTACCTTTGGTTTCAGCTGCAGAATCAAAAACCACACATATCTTATCTGGTTTTGGGGGGTGGAACAGAGGCATTTTGTTTGCGCATGCTCCACAAAAAGTATTTTAATGTGAGTAACCGCTGGTATGCACCTACTTTGCGTGTAAGCAAAATGGCGATAGTTGCGACAAATTTGTCGGTAATGGATATAGTCTTTTTCTTTTTTCCCTTTGCAACTTGAGTGAAAGCGTCAGAAAATCAACCAAATGGTTTTTTGAAGCGTTGTAGAAAGTTCCAACCAAGTCCGTTTCAGAAGATCAAGGCTTTTACAACGGCTTCTAGTCTTGTTTTGGAATTGTTAGAACACGGATCAAGGAATATTTGTGAACTGAAGGATGCGTTGCGGAAGGTCTGTTCAGCACAGATGTAATTAAAAGTTATTTCATTCTAGAGCTGCCTCAAGTAACTACTGAAATATTCGAGGCTTTTCGTGCGCTATAAACGTTTTTTATCACTTCAACTACTAACGCAATAATCCTCGAGCAATTGTGTCAATCGGAAAATAAAATTTGGCACAAGTTTATTGACATGACCAGCGATGGCGATTTAATACCCACGGCACAGAAAACTTCAATGTCGAGCTAAGAAAAATCATAATGTAGTAGAACTAGAGATATGTATTTAAACCCATGGGGAGCTTTAGAGATGGAAGAAAAATTAAGGATTTCATCAGTGAGCAAGTTAACTGTAATGATTAGTTTCATCTGTGAAAGTATTAAACATTTGATATGGAGGCTACAGTCAAATTGGCAGTAGTCAAACACTAAACAAACACACCTTGAAAAGGAAGTTTCAACAAAGCTATTAAAATTTAAGTGCCCCATTCTTGTGAAACCAAACCATACCTCAAAAGATGCACCATGTGTTTTGGATACTGTGAAATGACACAGCATCGTTTTCAGCTGCATCCCTTAAAGTTCACAAGTTGGGCTTTTTGCCTCTGGACTGAGCTTTGTGCTCCTAGGATTCTCTCATATTTTCAGCCTTAGCAGTGCAGATTACTATTTCAAAATGAAAGGAAATTCCTGGCCAGTTATACCCCCTCCTCCAACGGGTAAACATATCAACAAAACATACATGTACATCAATTTGCTGTTGATAATTTCAGCTGCAGACAAAAAATTTAAAAAAAAACAACAACAACAACAACAACAAAACTAATACAATTTTTTTGACTTAAGTTTTCAGATTTATTCTGCTAAGATAATTGGCATGTGGTCTGATAGGTAGGTTCTTATTACAAGCCAATTAACAAACAACATTTCATGCAGTATTGATTGTTCCACCAGTCAAGTTGCTAGTCTTAAGCTTCGACCAAACAAGGATTTGTCTCTTTGAAAGCCACACACATGGTCTCCAAAGTAGCATTGTTGCAACGAACTCAGCTGGAAATAATAGCAACTTCATCACAATATCTTCATGGAAGGATGGTTATGCAAGACAAGGGGGCTCACTTGAAGGCTCAAATGTGGCAGGTTAAGGTCTGAAATAGATAATGTAAACAAGATTTCATAAGAAGTCAGAAATAGTACAGTTATGGGCTTTATTTAGTACAGTAAACCCCTACCCATCCTCTTGTCTTCATCTTCACATCTACTGTAAATGCTAAAATAATAAACTTTTCCAGTTCTATTAGAGGGTTGAGTTACTGGAAAGACTTGCTACCCAGTGATATTCAACAATATTTTATTTTGTGCTACAGTTAACAGTGAAGGTGTATATAGGTAAATTACTTTAATTGCCATTTCATCGAAAATTTGAAATGAAATTGTTAATCCCATTTACAACATTTTCATTTTGTATCTTAATTTATCTGTGAAATGGTGAATAACTATTAATTTTCATTCTTAATTAGATTTACCTGATTACACAACCTGGAATATATTTCTGTCATGCTGCAGAGTTATTTTGAGCAATAGCATATTTCATTCACAGGCTAACAGTGTACATGAAATACTAATTACATGTATGTGAAAGGATGATGATTAGTTATCACAACTGCATTTGCGTTCCAACATGAATATTTGATAACCATACTGTACAGAACATGGAATTGTTGCAAGAGCTAGTACATTACAAATCCCTAAACATTGACAAGAATTGTAAAGAAGACATTATCTGCTTCATCAGTCTATTGTGTTTGTAATGAAACTCCCAATTCTTTCAATGCCTGCATGTGCAGCAACCATTAGAAAAGCAAATAATAGAAAAACAGTTATAACGTGTTGTTCTAATTTTGTTTGAACAACTGTCTTTCTCTGAATCTTCAGAGCATGGTAAATTACAGCAAAACAATAGTCTTTTGGAAGCTATTTTGTACATTTTGTTACATTGTTGCAAAAAAAAAATCAGCTCGAAAGGCAGAGGAATTCTTACAAAATAAACGCTGCACATTTAAGCTCGCGTCATTCGGTTCCTGTGTGCCGTTCGAAAGCTAAATGTACATGAAATGTGAAAATTTTGACAGTAACGGTACCAGTTTTTCTTCTTAAAATAACACCACGCATTTTTGTAGGAGAAATAAACTGGATAGAGCAAACGACAAGTAAACAAACAATGCACTGAAAGTGCTTTGGGGGACTTGGGGGCCAGTGAAAGAAAGAATTTTAACCAGTCTCTACTCAAGTTAGCCCTTGGAGACAAAAAAGGCGATTATAAAAATACCTACAAAAAAACAGGGAGAAAAATAGCAAAAGTCTACGTGTATTAAAACAAAACTTTAACAGTGTAAAAAATAGACAACTACATACCCTGCATAACAGATTTAGAGAGCAACAAGATGAAAGACCTTCGTGATCCACGACTCAGAAAAACTACCAAAACATCCAGAATAAAAATTTGTCGAAACCTGTTGTAAAAGAATTCTAATCCTGCAAACTGCGCATTTTTTTATAGCCTAGAGTCCCCAGCGGCTGAGGAGAAGAAGAAGAGACATGTTGTTTGAAGTAATTTAAAGCTTGGGGGCCGCCGGAAATATGTTGAAAATTTACTTCAAAGTTGAGGGAAAATCAGCTCAAACTCAAAATTTCCCTATCATACAGGATCGCGTATCTGACGATCTTCTCAATATACAACCCCATGATTCAAAACAATAAAGCTTCAACACCTCAAGACTAACCTTCATCGCTTGTCTTCTCCAGTAAACATCTTGATCTTCGTTAAATCAAATTCCAAACTCCACTTCTTTGGACCTTTATCTCGCTCTGTTCGCACTTTAATCATTAATATATCCTCATCTAAAGTCTCGACAGACACTGTGAATATCCAGAGTGTTAGAAATGTGTGTAAACTTGTTACAATCTTTCATTTCACTTGACAAGATCTTTCTCGCAACGTAGATCACCCGTTTAAAAACCAGCCACAGCGCGTTCAAAAACAAGAAATGGCGCTGAACTCTAATTATTCCATTCATCTCGCGCATGCGCAAACAAAATGCCCGTGTGCTGGGGGGTGGTACACTCCAAAGGGGGGAAGATACCAGCGTGGAGTAGAAGGGCTTAATTCTGTTTTCGGTACAGGTTCTGCATGACCTTTCTCGAGCAGTTTCTGCATGAAGTCAAAGTTATGCTGTTTCATCAAGGCTGTCTTGTCAAGTGTCCGTGTAGTTGACTTCAGGCGAAAACCTGTTAAATTTCTTACGGACAGGTAAGGGTGCCTCCCAGCTACCAGATTCATTTCTGGCTAATGAACTGTTCATGATGTTAATGAGCTTCCGATTCTCCACTGGCATTCCTGGTCTGTTGTCATCCTTAGTGCACACAAAGATATTGTCTCCCAGTCCATCTTCAAAGCTCCCATTGAAGGAGGTTCCTTTCTTCCTACTAGTTTCCAAATAAGTGGTGGAGTCTGCATTTGAACCATGTTTAACGTAAATCTGGTTGCTGCAGGGTAGCAGAAAGGAGGGTCGGCCATTATCGAGAACTTGTGTCCTGTAAGATGAGACCTCAGTGGGCTTATGAGCGCCGTCCATACAGACATTTCCTTTCACCACCCATATCAGGTCGAGGCGTTGAGCCCATGGTGAATTCCTGGGTCCGTTTTGGGACTCATGAATTTTGTAGAGGGGCAGTGCATCTCTTCCGACAAGCAGGAGAATCTCAGCTTCTGGGTCTAGCTCAGGGATCTTCTCAACGATAGCTTCTAGACGGGGGTGGGCTCTGGCCACTGCAGGAGTTGGGATTTCTTCTCTGCTGTCCGGGATAGCACTACATTCTGTGAGGATGGGCAGCATGTGACTCTGCATACCATTGAAGGATTCAACAACAAGGTTGCGGGCACGTCTCCCTATGGCTTGATTTGTCCCTGAACATGTTCAGCATGTAAGGTGTCGCCTTTCCTCCCAGGTTCAGCAGATCAAACAGTTTTGGCTTGGTTAGCGAACAGTTGCTTTGATCATCAATGACCACATATGCCTTAATTTTGTTCTTGGGTTGACTGTTTGGATAGATGTTGACGAGACATATCTTTGCGCAAGACTTGCCTACCATCGTGTTTCCACACACCCCTGTGCAGCTAGATATCACAGCAGCCTCCCCGCCATGCTGGTGGGCATCGCTCAGTTCTACTTCTTCTGATGCTGGCTTGCCAGGGGGAGGGCCCATGTAATGCTATAATGTGCCTATCACTGCGACACTCCGAGCATTTGAGTTGGGTCGCACAATCCTTTGCTAGGTGATTAGTTGTGGAGAGGCAATGGAAGCAGATTCAGTGTTGGCTAAGCAGATTCTTCATTTGGATGAGGGGCATGGCCCTGAAGGCACCTATCGTCAGATCTTTACCGTCTTACGTTAAAGACAGTCAACACGCACTTCAAATTTTTCACGATTTCAATTTCCAGGGTGAAGACAAACTTATTTTTACTATGGATATTACATCCCTTTACACCGTCGTCCCTCTCAAACGTTTCTTTAATTTACGCACTGTTAAGGAACCAAGCTCAGAAACACTGCTCCGCCTGGCTGAACTAGTTTTAACACTAAATTGTTTTTCATTCGCTACCAGTTATTATAAACAAATCAATGGTGTGCCCATGGGCACTGAAATGGGACCCAGCTACGCCAATCTTTTCGTAGGCTAAATTGAACACAAATTTTTTAATCAATACAACGGCCCTAAACCTGAGCTCTACTGTCGCTACATTGACGATTGTGTCGGTGCCACTTCCTCTACCAGAGAGGAACTCAATCAATTTATAACTGCTGTTAATTCGTTTCATCCGGCTCTTAAGTATACCTGGGAAATTTCCAATACTTTTTTAGCATTTCTAGATATCAAAGTTTCTGTCGAAGGCAACGGTTTATGCACCAGTGTGCACTACAAACCCACAGATTCTCATAGTTATTTGTTGTATTCATCTTCACATCCATCACACGTCAAGAATTCTATTCCTTATTCTCAGTCTCTTAGACTTCGTCGCCTTTGTAGTGAGGACTCTGATTTTTCCTTTAAATCGGAGGAAATGTGCAATTTTTTCGACAAACGTGGATATCCTGCCTCTGTTGTTTAAGCAGGCCATCATCGCACCCAACAAATTGATCGGCAGTCAGCACTACAAACATCTCAGAAGGAGAATAATAATAGAATTCCATTCACCCTCACATTTCACCCTCACAATCACGCAGTAAAATCCATCATTCTCAAAAACTTTAAATTACTTCAAAATGATCCCGATACTGGTAGAATCTTTTTGCAACCGCCATTGTATTCATTAAAACGCAACAAAAAACATAGGTAACTTTTTAGTTAGCAGTGCATGCACAACGAGTGAACGTGAAACTTTTAAATGTGCACGCGTGCGATGTAAAACATGTCCTTTCATTTACAACATTGAGAAATTGTTGGGACCCAAGCAATCCATTAAGATCACAGATCATTTTACCTGTACCTCAGGCAATGTCATCTACTGTATAACTTGCACTCTTTGCAAAAAGTTATATATCGGCGAAACAGGTACACGACTAGGCGACCATTTCCAAGAACACCTTTGCGACGTAGAGAAAGACGATAAAGACGCTTCTAAACCGGTTGCTAGACACTTTAATCTGCCAAATCATTCTAAGCAGCATATGGCAGTCTGCGGCCTCTCCCTACATCAAGGAGGCACAGAAAGCTGCAAAACTCTTGAACAAAGATTTATTTTTCAAACCGGCACTCTTAATCCTCACGGTATCAACGAACGCTTTTCATTCAACTAATTCATTCTGTTGTTTTTCATGTTGCCAGGCACCAACCAATAGCGTAGTTCCATATTTCTATATATAAACCACACACAACCCACAATTCCTTGATTCGCTCCGACGAAGGGCAAACGCTTGAAACGTCACCTTCCGAGTCTCTTTACGGTGGACAATTCACATTATCAACCTTGTTGATAAAACCAAACTATTCTTCCCAGTATTGGTAATGAAACTGGGCTCAGAGTCATTGGCTATGACTTCAGCGAAGCTCAACATGCCAAAGACATATGCGATCGAAAGACAGCAACAATGAAGCAACATGCAAGGCACTTTGTGGCAGAGACGAAGACTGACATTCTGACAGCGTCTGATCTAAAGAAGGGCCTGGAAAGTAATGGTGGAGTAAAGGGATGCAGAGTGAGCATTGTAGAAATGCCACAGAGATCCAGCCAAATTGACACAAACGTGAAAATAAAAGGAATTAGTCAGATTCACAACATTCGTTGCGAAGAAGGTGGCTTACGCTTTTGGAAAGCATTTCACATTGGAAAAGGAAAACACGTGGTACAAGACAATATGCCTTCAGCTGAAATTCCAAAGGTTAAGGTAGTACAGGCCTTTCGGGAAGCATGCCTTTCCAGTGGAACAATGGCAAGGAGTTCCAAACACACTGAAGAGGAAAAGGCAACACCTACAGATACTGAAAACGCTGAAAGTGATTCATTATTTGAGTGCCCTACTGATGGGTGTACTTGCTATTTTGATTCTGAAACAGAGCTCCAGAGGCACCTGGATGTCGGAAATCACATCCCTCGCTTACACAGAGAGTCTCAGTTTGACTACATAAGGCATCGCTATGCTGATTGCGTAAATGACGAACTATCAAAGCCACTCTTCAGGGCTAATTATCAAAGTGAGTCTGAGGAGAGTGGAAAGAGGGTTAGCAATATCACCATGGGATGGGCATAAAAAAGCACAAGTCTACACGTTTTTCTACAGCTGTTCAAGCGTATCTAAATGACAAATTCCTTATTGGCGATGAAACAGGAATTAAGGCATCACCAACTCAAGTTGCTCGGGAAATGCACAGAGAACGAGATGATAAGGGTAATCGTCTATTTGTCGGAGGTGACTGTCTCAGTTCTCAACAGATTCCAGCATACTTTTCTCGTCTTGCAGGAACAAAAAAGAAACACGGTTCTTTAAACGCAGCTGCCAGTTCGGAGGAGGTAGAAGAATTTTTGGCTGAAGAACAA
>OZ026602.1:28937676-28957676 GCA_964020085.1 Micromussa lordhowensis | reverse complement strand
ATAAGAAGTATTTGGCGAAGAGTAGACAATAATTAAATCTAGAGAGTTTTTTGTCATTTCCATCATGTGTCGTGCCAAAACGTTGCTGGACGATTGTTGGTGAATATTGCGAGTTGTTTGTTGTATTAAACCAGGAAATGACTTTATCAAAGAAGGACCTAGACTCTTCACACTCAGTAAAGGAATGCAGAATGGAGTCGGGTTCACTACAATAAACACACTTACTATCTGTTTCAATTGCATAAGCATATAATTCTTTCTTGGTGACTATTATTCTATGCAGAAATTTGTAGTTGAATTCTCTGAGTTTGTTTTCTTTACATATTTTGCTATGCGGGTGAAGGCCAAGTTCCAGTTATAGTGCTCCAGTTTAAGGTCTTTTTGCCATTTTTTTTGACCGGTGGGTTCGATTTTGGTCGCATTAACGTATAGCCAATAATAATCTTTGCACTTCATTTTTGTTAAGTCTATGACAATAGATGCAGAAAGCTGAAGGGAAGTGCCACATGCAAAATTACACATGTCGATTGGTGATACAGTTCGCGCCTTTCCAAGTAGATACTTGGGTATCGCTGAGAGAACTTGAAAGTAATTTAAGAAATTACATTGAACGTTATATTTTTGTTGAAATTCTGGAAAAGACAGGAACTTACCATTATGAGCAAGCAGATGCACAATTGAGAATACCCCCTTTTCTATCCAGCAAGGGAGGTATATTGTGTTGCCATCAACTTTTATCTCTTTGTTATTAAACAATAGCAAGTCTGACAAGCGGTTGAATCTGTATAAAGTCTTGAGTTCTAGAAAGTTCGATAGGATTTGCCTGTAAAAAAGCGGAAGTTCAGATCTCTCTAGGAGTTTATTGTCATAGTTACAGAGAAGCAGAAAGCTGAGACCACCAAAATTATCAAAGAAGTGGTTCGGGATTGATTTCCAGGTTTCAGACGAGTGTGTATCTACTGTCAGTAGTCTAGAGATCCAGGCTAAATTTAAGGACTTAAACAGGGTTTCGATGTTCGGAGCGCGTAAACCACCTTTGGAATAATCTTGATACATTACATCCCTTTTTATTTTGTCTTGTTTGTTGTTCCAGATAAAGCTGAAAACAGCACTCTTAATTGTGGGGAAATAGGTATTAGGAATTGTAAGCATGGAGGCCGTGTATATTAAATGAGATATACCCAAACATTTCACAATGAGGCATTTACCAAGAAGGGAGAGACTACGAGCTCGCCAAATATCCAGTTTGGCTTTCATATTGTCAATTTTGCGATCTATGTTTTTTTTATTGTTCTCCTTCTCATTGTAAGAAATATAGGTTCCAAGGGCTCTTACAGGGTCTTTTGTCCATTTTAGTCCAAAAGGCTTGGAATTTTTAAATCTCCAGGGACCTAGCCATAAAGCTTTTGTTTTTTCCACATTGAGTAAAAGACCAGAGATACTCCCGAATTGATCTACCAATGTAAGCGAGTTTTGTACAGAAGTTAGGTTACTTAGCAGAAGTGTGGTATCATCAGCGAATTGACTGATCTTGTGTTCAGTACCAAATATCTTAATCCCCATTACGTTGTTATCTGTCCTTATCCTGGAAGCCAATATTTCCACTCCTACAATGAATAGGTACGGGGAAAGAGGGCATCCTTGTCTGACACCCCTTGATAACTTAAAAAAATCCGTTGTAAATCCATTGTGCAAGACTGCACTTTCCGAGTTTGTATAGAATGTTTTGACCCATTGTTTTAAACAAGGTCCAAAGTTGAAGAGACTCAAAGATTGCTGGATAAAGTTCCATTCTATAGTATCAAATGCTTTCCTGAAATCTAATAAAAGAAGTATACCGGGAATATCTTGTAATTCCGTTTGTTCCATGATATCGTTGAATAATCTTATGTTCTGCCCAATGTATCTGCCCTTCATAAAGCCCGTCTGATTACTGTTAATAACATGTGGAAGAAATTTGACCATTCTTGTTGCGATAGCTTTTGACGCAATTTTATAATCTACATTTAACAATGTTATAGGACGCCAGTTGGTTAGCTCGCGTAAATCAGAATTTTCTTTTGGTATTGGTGTTATTATTCCCCTGCGTTGAGAAACGGACATCTCACCATTTTCGTACGCTGCATTGTAACTATTTAGGAGATCTTTTCCTACAATCTCGAAAAAGCATTTATAAAACTCGGCGGTGAAACCATCCTCCCCAGGTGACCTTCCAGTTCCCATCGATTTTAAGGCTTCCCAGCATTCGTTTAAGGTTAATTTTCCTTCAATTCCATTACATTGTTCTGTGGATAGTTTTGGTAATTGTTGGTTTATGTTATTTGTGAACTCATGGAAGTCCTCATTTGTGCTATTATTAGATGAGTTATATAGGTTTTCATAAAACAGTTTTATTTCATCCATAATTTGGTTCTCGTTGACGGTTAAACCGCCGTCAGCCACTGTGAGCTCTGAAATAATTTTCCTATTGAAATTTTTTTTTTCCATATTAAAAAAATATTTCGTTGGCTTTTCACCTTTCTGTATCCAACTTACCTTTGAGCCAAAGATTGCTCCCTCGGCCCTTTTTTCATAGATATGACGAAGTTCAGTTTTCAGGTGCTCGTATTCTTTCTGCTCAGACTCCGTAGTATCTTCACTCTGGTCGAATTTCCTATTCAAAAGCTCCAAGCGTTTCTCAAGCTCATCTTCAGTTTTTCTCATTTTACTAGCCTTGTTTTTAGAATATGGAATAGTAAGACCTCTTATTTCCATTTTGATAAGTTCCCATTTTAATTTTGGGTCGTTAATGTTGGAATATTTCTGGATAATATCAGGGTAACTGTCTTGTATTAAATTGACATAGGTTTCATCTTTTAATAGCGAATTGTTGAATTTCCAAAGGCCTGGTCCACGTTTACTGCGTATGAGATTAAGACGAAGTTTAACAGCTTTATGATCTGGAGCTATTGAGGTTTTTGTCCCTACTTCAAACACTTGACTAGCGATAGACTTACCGACCAGAAAAAAGTCAATTCGAGATTTTATCTTTCGTGGGATCGATTCGTAAGTATTTTTTTTTTTATCTGGATACTTTTTCCTAAAGACATCTATCAGATCTAATTCTTCCATCATTGCGGTAATTTGTTAACGGTATGCGGTCGGCTTCCGCTGGATTCCGCCTTGTTTATCGATGGCCTGGAGCGTAACATTCCAGTCGCCGCCTATGATTACATTTGACAAAGACGATTTGGACATTAAAAGCTCTTTCAAGGTTTGTGCGAATTTTTGTTGATCCGTGGAAACGTTTGGCGCGTAAATATTACAGATGGACAAGTTTATTGTCTTTACGAAGAAATTAATTAGCACGATTCTGCCTTCGGGGCCACAAAAGAAATGGTCTATTCGAATATCGGACAAAGGATTTAATAAAATGCAGACACCTTGTTGGTGATTTGAACCGTGTGAGAAAAATATGTCACCCCTCCATTCTGCCTTCCAAATTAATTCATCTTGAGGTTCAGTGAATGTTTCTTGAAGTAAATAAAAATCACATTTTTGATCTTTAAGAAAGGAGAAAATGCTTCGTCTTTTTCGTTGATTTTTCATACCTCTAACGTTTAAGGAGATAAAATTACACGAGGTCATTCCACGAAAAAGATATAGATTTTTGCAGGACAATACTTATGATTTCGTAAGCGATGTAGCATGTTAGATGTAACCAAAAAAGATGATAGAAGTGCAACATTGTACAAGTAAATAACGTATTCGAATACTACACACACAAACAAGTAACACACAGACAGACAAAAATCCACATAAGAATACATTTGGAAATTGAGGGATATTAACTACAAAGCACTCAAAAACAGGCTTATAGACCTAGAAACCTTCCACTTCAAGGTATAATTACAGGAGACAAATTGTATTGCTTACGGTAAGTGTTTGAAGATGAGTTGAAACTAGAGGTCTTCTATTTCTTCTATGGAGGACATTTTTCTTGGTCTTCCGGTGGGGGATGTTTTAACGAAGATCTTACCGTCAAGGGACCACGCACTTAGAATTTTTTCATCTTTCTTTTTCTTGAGGGCGAGGTCCAACATTTCTTTACGGTAATGAGTTAGGTTTTCATTAATGTAGATCCACTTAGGGGTATCGGTTGTGCTTGAATAATCTGGGAAAATATCCGTCACTGAGTGTCCTCGAAGCTGTAAACGGGCTTTATAGACCTTCGTCTTATCTTTGTGACTCGAGAATTTAGCTAGATAGGTTTTATTCCATGGCGCCGTTTAAGCCTGTGAGATATTTCGATGTCGTCACATTGAATATTGACGCCAATCGCCACTGCTACTTTGCAAACAATTTCATCCGTCGACATATCAATCTCCTCAGGAATTCCATGTAATTCTAATGAATTTCTTCTGGAGTACTGCTCCAGATCGTCGAGTCCTACTTGCAGTACCTCAAGTTCTTCTTTCTGTTTCTTTGTGACTTTAGTTAAGTGGGTGATTTGTTTTTCCAAGGATGCAACGTATTTGTATTGCTGTTTCATTTCTTCTTTCATTTTCGTAACTTCGAAATTGTTCTTCGCAACGGAAGATTTAAGTTCGGCCATGTCCGTCGAGAGTTTGCTATTTTCTGTCAGCAACGTTGCGACTGTATCTTGTATTGAGACGAGAAGACTATAAATGTCCTTCA
This sequence comes from Micromussa lordhowensis, assembly GCA_964020085.1. NCBI lineage: Eukaryota > Metazoa > Cnidaria > Anthozoa > Scleractinia > Lobophylliidae > Micromussa > Micromussa lordhowensis. The sequence goes on along the minus strand of OZ026602.1, from coordinate 28,952,999 downwards.
AGTTCGGTTCAGATTCGGAGCTTGTTGTTTCTTGTTGTTGTTTCTCAGATGACGGAGACACCATGATGGATTCGGCACGTGGAGTCTTGTGTTCAGGGGACACAATCTCGTCGCTTGGGCTTTGCTTACTTCGTTTTTTACTATTAATCATTTGAAGGAAGATTGCGAAAACATCTGCGCATCTATGAAAGCATTGAAAACTATTATTTGTTGTTATTGGAAGGAGTTAGGTCGGAGCTCGTTTTAGAGACGTCCGACCATTATGCTGTCCCAGTTCCCTCCTTTTTCTTCATATTTCCGTTCAGAATTTCATTTTTGAGAAGAAACTATTACTGTAAGCGGAGAAACCCTTTTTCTGTATTTTACTTGCGTTTCCGTCGTTTGAGCTAGGCATTAGCCTTCTTATCAGAGTAACGGAGATGCTTTTTTTGTGGCTTGAGCGGCTAAGACTTGATCAAATCATGTGGTTTTAACCGTAAAAAAAATTCGTGCGCCCACAACATTCACTCGCTCGACTCAAAAACGCTGGTAAACCTTGAAAAGAGGTTTCTCCGCATATTGTATGTGTTTCGTTACGAAATTTGAAATCAGAACGGAAATATGAACAAAACGTACATTTTGCTGTCTTGTTTCCTTAAGATCTTGCCCTGATTACCCATAATGCCCTTTTAAGCGTGAACCCGTCTATGAGGTTTAAGTAAGTGTGCAAACAATACAGAGGAGTGGAATTTCTTAAATACTCGACAAAAATTGCTTCCCAGTAGTACAGACAGTATTATTAATTCTGCATATATGAACACCTTACCTTTCAGCTTCTTCTACGGCTTGAACCATTTCCTCTTCTCGTCTGCTTAACTCGTTCCCACTGGAAAAATTAACCAATTTTCCAAACCAAATTTTTTGAGGTTTTTTCATGGTTTTTATTTGGTTTTCAAATAATATCCCTGTCTGGCAAAAATACCTTTTTTCCAAATTTGGTTATCTCTTTTTCCCTGCACGGAACTACTTTTCCAAAGATGGGAAACATATTTCGATTGAAACAAGACTGCCCTTTACCATACTTGGATTTTCTTAAAACCATACATGGTATAGAGTTATCCAAAAATGGAAATTGTCAGAATCCAACAATGGATTTCCACTTTTTCAAGGATGGAAAATAGGATGTCATGTGTGGAAATAATGTTTTCCATACTGGGTTTATTAGTCATTATTCCATACATGGAATTTTGCTTTCCCAAAGTTGGTATATTTTCTGAGACTCTAGCAGGAAAATTGTAATACCTATTCAATTTGTTAAATAATTTCAACATGATAAAATGTGAACAATCTTCAAAAGCAACTGTTATTTTATTCAAGGTCAATCTAAAATGCTTATATCTTTCTTTCCAATTAATACACAAGACAATTTGTTAAACATGAAAAACTGAGAACAGGAACACCAACTTATTACCTAATTCATGTACAAGTTACAAAATGCATTCATTATATATAATCAGTTGTGATTGATGCAAATTCATGCCAGCTTTGTCAAATGCTGTAGCTTTTTACTAGTGTCAGAATTATGCTTGAAATACAAACAGCTGCTATACAGCAGTAGGTACTAATTAAGTACTATTGACAACTTCAACATTATACTAAGAAACAATAGACCCTTCCACTGAGTTGTCAACTTTTGATTGGGACCAGTTTGCAAACATTCAGCAACACATGCAGTAAAGAAGAACAGCTTAATAAAATGAGTGTGATATAGCTCCACAGAGGTGCCTAATTTTACAGACCTTTTTATGGTTGGGGGCTAGCTTTTTCCCCTCTACCACATAGGTGTCCGTAAAATGTTGCAAATTTTTGGAGCATTGCATGTATCTTCACTCACTTTTACCATGTTGCATAAAATTGGTAGGTTTCTTAATGTCAAGGTACTCTTTCAGCTATGTCAAAAATGGATATTCACCAACTGCCCTTTATTGAAACTTGAAAAATAACTGTGGAAGGGTCAGCTATTTTCAATAACTTAACTGGCAATCTCAAATGTCCAACAACTAGGGTCTTTTTAAGGCCAGTTTACACTGTTTGTTTACTTATATAAAGTCAATCAATCTCATCCACAAAATGAGTACTTTCAAAACCACAGAATGGAAACGATAGCCTGTGATTCAGGCAAAAGGAACCCTTCTCTACAAATATCACTGGGATCAATAGTACAGTCTTGATTAAACTGTTTTTACAATGACAACATCTTCTCTTGTTAGGTTTGCTAAATCTGCACCTTCTTTAAATGATACATACTTCTGCCTGTAGAGGCTAGATGCTAGAGCTCTTACGTACGTATTCTTATCCTGACTCCTCAAAAGAGTTAGCATAAACAGCTTCTTTAAGGGCTGCAGATGTTTTGATAGTTGGACATCCCTGATGCTGTTCTTTTTAAGTATGGACAGGATAATGACCTCACAGCTTGATTGGGTCAAAGCTACAAGAAATAATGCACAAGCAATTACAACAGAATAATGTTTTAGCTAGAAGGTTGTCCAGCCATCCTACATGTATATATGGATGGCCACGTTAAGAAATTATTACTGGCCACTGCAAGAAATTACTACAAGAAAAGTTGCATGGGAAAACATGCCTACTGTCTAGCTTAAAGCCTGTGCAGAATTATGTAATATTCACCCCTATAATATTAAACAAGAGAATAATAATAATAATAATAATAATAATAATAATTCATCATCAATAGTACACCCAACAATCACCATAACAGGTATACCGGTAACAGAACACCTATAATGTCATGAGGGCTGTGTAACTTGTAGCACTTGCTACATCTCAACTCACTTGACATTGTGAATGATCAAAGTGGAGAAACTAGAGAGGAAACTATATTACATGCTTGAGAGAAGTTACACGTGAAACTTTCGTTGCAACTCTGAGCCTGCAACCAACTATATTTACTTCGGTTACACACGACAATAAGTCAATTGAAATTGCTGCAGTAATAAAAAATGTTGTTATTTGCATCTGCTTATACTTACAGGGGTGAAAATAATCGGTATATTCCTGTCTCTTTTTTTCCACAGCACTTTGATTACTTGAGGAGGAGTCATTAGAGCTTGATTCAACACTCTCTGTATCCCCACCACTGTCACCTGCAGATGGTAGTTTACAATCCGTTACACAGGAATCCTTCTCTTTTCTTCTCCTTTCCCTCATATGTGACATAACCATTTCACGTATTGCATTAGGGCCCAATCCACATTTCTGAAACACAAACTTCGAGGATCCTTCGCCTTCAGTTAATCTCCTTACAAACTCATCAAGTTTAAGTACTTCTTCCCGGTTGTGTGGTCTAAAGGATGGGATGTTTTTGTCGGATGGCCATTCTTTGTTGATTTCTGTCAACACCATTTTCTTTCTGTTGAAAGTAGTCCAAATAAACAAAGTATGAGTTTTCTCCAGTATAGCATGTATTTGTCCAGCAGCAGCTAGTATAAAGGTTAAAACTTATTAACATACAGTAAAAATGAACATTTTCATAACTTGACCATAACACTTGTCAGATTAAGTTTTATTAATATACTCAAACTTGAAAAACTTAATCCTTGCCTCAATAAGCTATGCAATTAGGTAGTTTTTAGACCCCTAGCTTACTTTGTGTTGTAAACACGCTTGTCTTCACATGTTAAATTCTTCTTTTCTAGGTGGGTTAGTAGCCTGTCATGCGTCTCACGCTTTGCACTCTGACTGAGATGGGTCTGGTCTCCTGTTTGACAAAACATTAAATGCACCTATCAATGTCCTATGAATAAACTTTTTGAAAGTGCCTATCACTTGGTTTAATGTATTAGGCAAAGGTCTGTGGTCCCTAGGGGTGGGCATTTGACTTATAATGGTAACCCAAGGGTGAGGATATTGATATTTGCTGCCGTTCGAAGAATAGCAGCGCAGCAGTCAGTTCCCCTTAGTTAACAAGTGACAAGTTGTGTTTGATTTGTTGTCTACTAGAGGGAATAGGGGAAACTTGCCATGTGAAACCTGAAAATGTCAAATTTCCATTGAAATCCCCCCCAACCTAGGGTTAACCATTTCAAGATAGCAATGGAATCAACAGCTTATCAGAACTCACACAAAATACACCAGGAAAACTATCTATAATAGAACTATTTTTTGACCAATAAACGCCCCCTCTGAGTGATAAGACAATCGCAGGCCAGTAAACAACTAAGATTTAATCTTAGAGCAAACTAAAAATTTTCAACAGACACGTGAATTGCCACGCATACCTGAAAGTTCATCGACTTTGGCCAAGAATTTTCTTTTTTTTCCAATTGTATGTAGACCAAGTTTTTCCATAGCCTCTTCAGTTTGAACCGTTTGCGACAATAGAGTTGCGCCATCAATTTCTTCGTCTGCAAACTTCTCTCCAATACCATCACCAAAACTCTGCACCGCCCAATCTTTTACTTCGACGACAGACCACTCTGAGAAAACGAGAAAATTTGTTATTCTGCGAGTCAGGTAATATTGCTATTTGTAGTTGTTAAATTAAACAAGCAGGGCGGTTACTAACCAGAAACAGGTTTCTTCCTTCGACTTGTACTTTCAAGCTGACTTTCGCGGATTTCCTCTTCACTAGATGAAGGCGACGGCGAAGCATGTTTGCAGGCTTGTTCATTTTTTGGCGGCAACTTTCGCTTTAAGGACTGGGATAAAACTGATACTGTTGACTCATCTGAATCAGTGTCAATGCTATTGCCTAAAAAAGTCTCCTCTGAGGAGAGGACAGGAGTTAAAGGCCGAGAAGGTGGCCGAGGCGTAAATGGCATAGTCAATCGACGATCCTTCCCTTTCAACATAATATCCTGCCTGGTTGAATGCCTGGTTAAGGTGCAGAAGGAAGAGGATCCAGTGTGGGCAATGCTGGACTATAAACTACGCGGAAAGAATTCTGATTGGCCAAAAATTCCCGCTTCTATGTTTCTGGCTTCTCATTGGCCATTCTCGATTACACATAAACTTTTGAGGAGCCACTGACCTCTTTTATTACTGGCTCATACAAGACCACGATCATGGCGAACGATCCGGCGGACCAGGATCTTTTTCCGTCGATATTGGATATTATCGATGAGGCATAAAAATCAGCAAAGATGGCGGATGACATGTTTCCTTCTTCTCTTTGTGAATGCTCTCAAAAACCTGCCATTCATGTACACTGTTATTGTAGTAACTGCAATGGCAAAGCAGTGAATCGGAGGACACAGCTTAATCACATTCGATTGCAAGAAGACATAGATAAGATATGTATGACCACCCATGACGACGTGATGACAGATGGAGACGTGGAAATGGCTTGCGAAGGTATTAAGACTTAATCATGTTGTCGCGTCACGTTTATATTTCGCAAGCAAACAACTTTAACTTATTTATTGTCCATTCCATTATTAAATCAAGAAAAGTGTTGCCTTTTATTATTACACTATTACATAGATTTTGTTGTTAAATTTCTGTGTGTTAAGTTCGCCCGTTCTGAACTTCTACTTGCAGGGCATGCTAATGAGAATTTAACTTGTGAAACTAATGAGAATTATCAGACCGGCCATTATGATGAAGAGGGTATGGATGCTAATGAATATCAAGAAAAGCTGGCAAACGAGCAGGCAAACGAGCATGGCTCCTTGGATGCAGAAACCCACTGTTTCACCTCAAGCTATGTAGAATATCCTTGCCATTCACCAACCTTAAATGTTGGTGCCACAGAATCAGAGGAATGTATTTCAGGTCAGGATGCATTGGAGCCACCAAGCAGAGAACAGGTAACCAAAGATGCTATCATTCATGCAATATTTCACGCCCTTGACTGTGTTGATAAGATGGGTGGTTCACTTAATAGCTTTGCAGACCTATTGACAATGGCCAGGGTAATGTATTTTAAAGGTGCCCAACTTGATGCAGATGATCAAGATTTCGTTAAAGAGTGGCCAAAAAGCTGGAGTGATGCGAAGAAAGTTCTCACCAATGTTGGCTACACTGATGCCAAAGAGTACTTTATTTGTTTAAATGATGCTCATCCCTGTCACTGGGATATCTTAGAAAGCAGTAATGCTGAATGCGGGCATTGTGGTGAAAAGGCAACAATTCCTTACTATTATTTGGGTCTGAAAACAAAGGTGAGACTTTGGATCTCTGATTGGTCTATGTGCAAACGAATGACTGGACATTGGAGAGAAAAAGAACACTGGTTTAGGAGAGATGAGGGATGGCATACTAAGAAGGAACTGTGGGATGGTGATAGGTTTTGTGCGATTTCATGGTTTTTTGACCCAGAATCCCGTTGGTGTTTACCAGTAAGGTGTGTAGTGGAAGGTTGTAATAACATCGTAAGTGGAGAAACTGTTGAATCCCTTCCTGAACTTCCTGATGGTACAAAAGAGATTACCTGTGATGAGTGTCGCCATTCTTTTACATTTGCTCCCACCTACACCACTGGAGACCCCAGAAACATTGCCTTAATAGGTAAGAGCTACTCAGTTTTATCCAACATAGGTAATGATGTCATAGATATGATGTAGTGTAAAATGAAACTCGGGTCAAAATGATTTCAGAATACAAAGTTCATGTAGTTTAACTACTTCTGCATTTTATAGCCTTACAGCTGTAGGTGTCCATCTGGGCATGACCTGGAATGAGATGAGATTGCCCTGATTTATTAGTGTGAGCCTTAAGCAAAGAAAAGTACAAAATAATCAAACTATTTTAAAGTCATTTAGACCTATGATTTATTTTAACCACAACAGCTACGTGACTGACACTGTACTTGAACAATCGAGGCATCTGGTTACAATTTAGCGCACTTCCACTTAAAGGTCAAGCAAGAAAGCTTACAGAAAATCTAAGAGTTAAAAGTAGCTATATATTCATGAACATTCTCTATACTTCAGTGGATCTGACAGAACATTCATCCAAGGGCAGAAATTAAGACTTAATATTTTTCTTCTTCTTCTCAATAGGGCACTGGGATGGCTTCCAGCCATTTGGGTCCAAAAGCAGAAGTACTGGTTAGTTACACCAGCATTTTGTTGAATGTAATAATCATTGTATACTGATGCTCATCTTAAAAGCATGTACATGTTATTCCCTCGCCTGCTCCCCTCCCCCCAAAAAATCCTTCAACGGAGAATGACTATTTCCTGTGGAATTTATTTATTTGAATTCAACAAAGCAAGGATGGTAAAATAGTGTACTTGAATGTTAAAAGAAGCAATTGTCAAGAGCAATATGAAGGTTGTCTTATGATGAGTGTTGAATGTTCACATTTGCTTTTAAGTAAAGTGAACTGACTTTTTTGCTTACTTGCACACATGTATAGGTGCTATAGAGGTGAGCATTGCAACAATGTCCAAACTTGATCGATCAAATGCAGTTCCATGTTCCATCTTATGTATTACCAGACAAGAGACCAAATTCATTGGATCCATTTCTTCAACCTTTAGTGGCAGATTTGGAAAAAGGCTTTATTGAAGGTGCCTGAAAGTTATTCCATGAAATAGTATTAATATTATACTGTCATTTATAATGTATCATTTTTCTCCTGCCATTGATATATGTATTAATTATCATTGTCTAAACAACAATCACATACATACCAGGTGGAATTAATCACAAAAAAATGGGAAAAATGTTACTTGTATGTGTGCAACGATCGCACCTTTCACACTGGAGGAGAAATGGTGTCAGCGGTATTTCATTGGTGTTTACTTAGGGTTAGGGTTAGGGTTAGGGTTAATACATGTAAATTGCTAAGAAGTTCAATAATTTTGGTTTTTAGCAGTATTTTTTTTTAATAGTGATTTTGTGTACAATTTATACTTGTAGTAGATATTTGCTGTAATCTGACAGTGTATCTCTTGCTTAAGGTATAAATGTAGACTACACAGGGATGCTTGAGAGTTTTCACCCTGGGAATATAACCATTCGCCTACTGCTTTTGCTTTGGACTGGTGATCATCCAGCACAATGTGAGGTCTGCAAATCTAAAGGAGCTGGAGGGAAGAAAGGCTGCAGGAGATGTAAACTCATAGGTCAGTAAAGTATCAGATTACAAGAGCACTTCCCTTCTGTTGTTAGGTATCTCTCAATCTAGTACAATCATTAACCTTTCAGGCGAAACACTGTTCATTTTGGTATATTTATAATTATTTTTATGTACATGTAAATAAAATGAAAATTCTCTCAAACTATGTACAGTGACATGCCAGATGTTGCAGTGTTTAGTTTCTCAGTTAGGTAATAGAAATGTATAGATATTAAAAGTTAGAGGTTATACCAAATTACATGTACAGGTGTACCTGACAAAATGTTTCATTGCACCGACCAAATATGGCTGCTTATTATAATTGACTAAAGGGTAGATTGGTTTGCAGAACATTTTTGCAATTAATGATCATTATGAATGCTTGAAGCTTGGTAAATTTATACTGTATATTAACCCTGAGGTTTTCACTGTCATTATTTTTAGGAAAATATCTGGAAGCTCAAAAACACTACTATAACCCAGGTTTAAGAGAACAGTTTCGATTTCCTCCTGCGAAAAGGGAAATAGCTGAAGAACTTCCTCTTATGACTGAAATTGAGCAAGAAGAACGAACTACTGTAAAAGACAGAATGTCTAAAGAAAGTGGGTTCGTTGGAATATCTTTACTGCACCGCCTTCACAAGCTCTACAAGTTTGATATCATAAAAGATCTTGTGTTTGACGCAATGCACTTAGTTCCATTAAACTTAGTGAAAAGAAGGTTTGAGCACTTGCTGTCGAATTCCTTGCTGGACCCAGAGCAGCTTCAACTAGCCCTAGAAAAAGTGCCATGGACACAAGGTATCCTGAAATCTTGTTTGGCAATTAGTTCAATAAATCAGTTGTTGATTGACAAACATCTGCTTCAAATAGTTGCAAAGTTCTTGGCATTTTTCTGAGTGCAAAAATTGCTGTTAGATACCAGCAACATCATTACTGTTTTTTTCCTTGCTTGCCTAAAAATCAATATCTAAATATCACTGCAATGTTTAATATAATTTTATTTTTTAATTATCGTGCAATTGAGTAGCACTCCCATCCTCACATGGGCCTCTTGTATCTGCAAGAGATGTTAAAACTTTTTTAGGTGCATTTCTGTATGTGCTATGTAGTGAACTGAGTTAACCAAAACTTCTATTTAATAATGGCTGTTTAGGTTCTGGTTTTAGAAAGCATTACACCTTTACCATTTTTATTGTTTTTAGAGTACAGAGCAAGTGGATTACCACTGGATGTAAAAGAAATGAAATATTGGAAAGGTAATTGTCAATCAGATCATTTTTCATAGTTTACATTGTAAACAGAATAGTCAGACTACTTATGACAGAAATAATATTATTTGATCCTTAAAATAGCTGGTGGTTCAAGTACACTGTGGGACTAGCTCTGAACAAAGTATAACTGATATTATGCAGTTTTTCACTTCATATTTTGTAATCATGCATGTTACCTAATGTTAGTGGGTTATACATTTATCTGTCAATATTGCTTGTGTTCTCCCCTCTTTAAGTTAAGGAATTACTTTTTAGTCTCTGACATCTATCTATCTAGCTCACACTACTTACCCTGCAGCTCAGTGCATGTACTGCAAACATATAATTACTTGGCTGTATTCTACATGTATTGAAATAATACATTTATTTTCTGTGAATAAATTCTCTTATGTCAATATTTTTTTCAGCCGAGGAATTTCAGAAATTAGGTTTTCCAGCTTCTGAGTTTGTGTTGGAAGGGCTTCTAAATGCAAGTGATGCTGAAGTTTGGGCGCCTCTTCCCAGAATTGTCGAGTCTACATTCAATTGTGGACTTAATGGGTGGACGATTGAAATGATAGAGAACTTTAAGCGACTGTGTTGGAAGTATTGCATACTTGTTGAGGAGGCTTACGGAGATTCAGAGTGTGTTATTACATTGCATTCGTTGACACACGTCGCAGAAGACATAATGAGATTTGGATCACCCGACAACTACTGGTGCTTTCAGTATGAGAGAGCAGTTGGGCGCTATGTGAAGCAAACAAGCAACAGAAAGGGAGTTGAAAAAACCTTTGCTCGAAAGGAGTCCCAAAGGGAATTTATAAAAATTTGGTCAGAAGGAAACAAGTTTAATGTTCTGGAATCAAACCAAAGAGGAAATTTTGATCAAGAAAAGGTAATTGTTTGTTAAGCATCAACTATAATTTACATGTATGTAAACTGCTGTCAGCTTGTCCTCAGTGGGAATCAAAACCTATTTTGACCTTGTGCACCCCAGTCAGATGCCCTGACAATGGGACTAGTACAAAAATCAGTTGTCTTTTCTGTATGTGATAAAAACTATGTTTACCAACAGATCTGCAGGGTTGGTGTCAGCCAAAGGTTATAACTTTTTCTTGGCATCTGACATTCAACAATAATTTTTATTCTTTGAAATTGAGGTGAATAGTGGAGAATATTTACTAAGCTGCCAAGTGGCGAGGTAAATATTCTGCCACTATTCACCGAGATTGAGAAGAATAATTGTTTTAGTATATACACAGGAAGTGATCTCAACAACATTTTCAGAAGGAAACCATTAAAAATCGATTTAATTAACCTCTCAATTAATGCATGGAAAACATGCAAGCGGTACAAAGCATAGGCGAATTTGTGAAACTATTTACAGAATCTTTGAACATGAAAAACTTTCATTCCAAATTGCGTGGCCGCCTTTGTGTTCTCAGGTACTGCATCTTCTTGTATTTTTAAGATTTCTGAATCCGAAACACTGGCGAAACGTGAGTTTACACACCCCCCCCCCCACCATTTTGTTTTTGTTGAGCTTACGCATTATTCACTCGGTAGGGGGTGAATAATGCTCATTAGCCAGAGATAGCAAACCAATCACATTGCTTAAAACACCAAGATCACTGAGTGTGTTTATATATACTAATTTTTATTGTTATTATGAACCTCAAGTACTAACTGAATGCATAGCCCATACTGAGAAATATTTGGCTCACTAGTGCAGCCATAATTAGAGTGATAGTGGCAATAAATACAGCACTCCACACCTATATTTTTATTTGTTTTTCTTTTTATTCCTTACAGATGGTTGCATCTTCTGTACAGGCAGCAAGAAAGCTCATTGAAAAGTGCGAATTTAGCAATGATGAAACAAGGGCTAACAATGGAGTACTGATTGGCAAGGGTAACCCACATGTTATCCCAAGAGAGCAAGAGCCCAACATTGAAACCTGTTTAACGTCAAACAACATTGACTTTAGAGAAACACCTTCCATGGCAACAACATACAAGAGTGCTCTTTTGCCGTTGCACAATCTCTCCAGTGAGGGAACTGTGTATAAAAGTGGAAATGAAGTCTGTGTGCTATTGCAAGGAGATGAAGAGATCATCATGAAAATTATCCACTTTTATCTTCTTTGTGTTGAAAAATATGTTATTTCTGACGAGTGAGCTAGCGAATGAGGCTGAAATAACTATTTTGTCGGCACGAGATACAACAAGGGCCTGGGTTCCAGGCCGGGACATCATGGGCAGGGATGTAGGGGTATATAAGACCGGGTATAACACGTGGTTGTCATCTAGGCTTCAGAACCAACCACGTTCCTTACTCTCGTTTCGTTTAATTTTTTCTTTTGTTCAGTTTTTTCTTGGTACCATGCATCCAGTCTGGTAGAATTGACTGTTCTAAAATTCATTTTTTGTTAAGCCCTCGTAGGATGGGCTTGGAGCTTGAGCCTTGGTTCCTACCCAGATTTCCTGCACATTTTTCCCCACAGGGGTTTTTTCTGGCCTCCGTTCTAATCGCATTTGTTTTGTTAGCGGTTGCTCAGCTCTATGAAATTTTTTAGACTCTCGTTCGTCTTCTTGTTGTATTTTTGTACTTTAGATTTATATTGTATTTTAGTTACATGGTACGTCGGAGTTGATGATCCCCAGCCTATAACTGGCAGCCTAACTGGCACAAAGCTTGAGAGCTTATATGGGAATGTAGGCCAAGATGGCCTGTTTACATTCAGTTACACCTTAATAGTAAATTGAAGTTGATGATCCCCAGCTTAACTGGCAGCCTAACTGGCACAAAGCTTGTAATGAGAGCTTATTTGGGGAGGTAGATGCCAAGATGGCCTGTTTCACGATCTTTTATAATCTGATGTTATGATGGAGCAGATTTCTCCCAGCCTAACTGGTAATAAGACTGGTCGCTCATTCAGAGAAGTAGGCCATATATGTTGCGTATTTATGGAAGTGCCGTGGCTCGTGTAGAGATAGCTTTATCCTTGGTTATTTTTCAAGGATTTGTCTTGTAAATCCTAGGTAGTTTGTGTTATATAGTGTTCGGGTTGGTTCTCGCCAGGCCCTCCCAAAATAAACTTATTTGGTTCAGCGATGCTGCGTTGTTATTTGTTGTGGAGTGGAGACAAAATCAGTACATTTCCATTGCAATTGGTGACAGATATAACAGATGCAATGCTGCCAATGGTGAAATACTGAGGCATCCCTTGAGTGATAGTATTATTGTTCAGCCTTTTGAGACTAATTTTTGTGTGCTATTAAAAGACATTACCAGGAAAGTAATGCTGTACCCTTATCGTCCAGGACAGTTTGCTGTCATTGATCCTGGTCGAACAGTGATGCCACTCCCTCATGTCTTAGTTCCAGTTTATCCTCAGATTGGTGATATGGTTTTGGTAAAGGGCAATGATGATGAACTTTGGAGAGCACATAATTAGAACTGTTGATCACAGGTCGAAAATAGCAAGAGGATACTTCTTTGTGAAGCACCGCAACTGGAATGACAATCATCAGTGGGTGAGAGAGTCACAAGCAAGGGCCATGGACACAATTCTATTTAAGAGCATTGTAGGCTTAGTGGAAGGACAGTGGCATGGATCCTACTGGAAGGACAGTTAAATTATATTTTTGTTAATACCTAAAGTGGTAAGAGGTAACTAAAATTGGCTTTATAGTTTGGAAAGTACTGCCTTTTTTAATTGAGGAACTTGGTGAAACTTGAGGACTACTTCTATTTTGCTGGGATATTAATTTAGTTTAATTCTTATCAAGTGTGAGGAATTGATCAAAAATTAATTTGGAAAACACCTTATACCCTTTTGAAACTTGTGGAATTGTTGAAACCAAAGTTAGCTGAGGCAATTGTAATTTCATGCATGGATAAAATGTTAACCAAGTGTGGAAAAAGATACTTTCCATTGAGGAGTTTTGTGGTCCCAAAGTTAAGTGGGATAATTTTAATACCTTTTTCGGTAAATGGATATAAATCCAAGTTTGGATTTTAGATTTTCCAAGTTCTTACAATATGGAGAACTTGATAACCAAACTGTCCTTGGAAATTTGTTAAACCCTATTAGACTTGTGAACAACAATCCATATTTGGAAATTGTTCAGTTCAAACACGGTAATTGAAATTTCCACAAATAACATGGAAAATAATCAACCATATATGATTATTCTGTGGAGATCAAAATGCAGTAACAAATATCTATACAAAATCCATAGAGTTTCCATGTCTGTTTTTTTAGGTATAATGGATATTTTAAAATCCAATGATTAACCACAGGAAATTTGGTGTGGAAAATTGGTTAATTTTTCCAGTGTCCTCCACTCATCTGACAAGGCCCATTTCGGAGTGTTCACTGGGGGTTCCTTTTCAACTGGATGGCCCGTTCTGGCGGTCGTCCTTTTCCATGTTTTATTCCTTGCCTGCTCGGCTCTTTCGCTGCGTTTGTCAAGTCTAAGAAAAACAAAATAAACTTCATAGGTATACGTAGATCATTGTAATTTCGTGCAATACTGAATGATCTTGCGACCACGTTCTACCAAAAGCTACAAAAGATTTCCATTTTTTGGCCTGTCTTGAGAAAATACACAAAATGGCAAAGCTTCTGGGCGGCGCTGCATCACGCCATACGCGAGGTTGTGTTCGAAGGAAAAAACTGCTACCTCAAAATATAATTAAGAAAAATGCATGTTTCAAAGGATGAGTTGCTATTGTAACTATAACTCTGAGGTTTTCACCAATGATTTTGGAGAGATATGTTAGTATTCTTATATAAGAAAACACTTAGAAATACAATTAATTGCAAAAAGAAGCGAAAGTAAACTTCGCGACGTTTCGAAATCATCTTGACTCTATGATCAAGTAAAGACAAGAAAATAACAGTCGAGATGTTAATTTATATTAATTACACCTTTGACACTATAAGTTAACATCTCGAGTCAAGATAACTTCGAAACGTCCTAGTTTACATAGTTTCTTTTTTAATGTATTTTAGTTTAATCGATTATCAGTGCTTCATAGAAGTAAGCTGATACTTTAGAATTTAAAAAGATATGAACACATACAGGGTGAATTAGAGACTGACATAATCTATTTTTCTAGATGTCTACTATCTTACTTGCTTAGGAACGCTATGAGTGTTTCACTGCGGTATTTTGGGGGTCTAGAAACCCATCCTCCTTCAGATTCGCTGGCGGAGTCATCATCGTCTGTTCACATCTGATGTTTACTCAAGCTTGCGAAAGCTCGGGACTCTTTCTCGTCCTTCATGAAGTTTCTTCTTCTCTCATATTTCTAAACAAAAACAAATATCCATACCCTGTTAAAACTCACCGACAATATAACAGATTTTGCAAAACATTACGTCACACATAGCTGCCATTTGCCGCGAACAGCTAGCGCTAAAGTTAAACATCATGATATATTGAGCCTTTATATTTTCTTAGTAACTCTTCTGCAAACCATGTTAATTAAGAGTTTCAATGAGTTCCAGTTTTAGCTGGTGAGCTTTATTTACAAGGCATGCAACGCAACAGGTTTTTTACTCACTAGGGGAATAACTGTGAGCCCGCTCTGATGCCACAAATGACCCAACAAACGATAAGTGATTGGTAAAAAGTATCTATCTATTGGTCAAAAACGGTGAACCTCAAAACTCGTTTGTTCATGAACTCTGGCTAATACCATATAGACCAATTTCGATATATTAAAATTCAGCCTAAAACAATAGACCTCAGCGTGAGGCTCCGGGGAATAACAACAGAGTTTGTGGGGTTTATTCCCCAGAGCCTCGTATTGATGTCTATTGTTTTAGGTTGAATTTTATATTTCGAAATTGGTCTATTACCCTGTACGCTAGTACAATGTAGTTTCTCTCAAAATCACATACCCGTTCTTTTCGAAGGTTTTCTCTCTTCTCTTTCTTTGTGTCATCAGTTATCTTACCCAGAGCAGTTCTGCGAATATGTTCATGATA
>OZ026602.1:28925176-28932676 GCA_964020085.1 Micromussa lordhowensis | reverse complement strand
AAAATTATTTTGATTTCAGTTTTGCAAGTTTTCGGAGAGGCTTTCTGTTTATATTGTTTGGCCTTCTCTTTTGAATTTGAATAATTTCACACTAAGCAAAAAATGCAATGTAGGAAGCAAAAAACATTTTTTTACAAGAAAAATTAATACTTTGGTTAAGTTTTAATCCTGGGTTAGCATTAACCAGCTTTCAAACAACTCTGCCCAGGTCTGTTATGCAGCTCATGATTAGAATGAGTTACTATTCTGTCTAGAAATACAACAGTACTGTAGTCTGTTAATAGACCCTGATGTATTAAAGTCAATCTATTTCTGCTCATGATTCTGGAGAGTTTTGTTCTTTAGAATGTGATAAATGTATTTTGAGTTATCAAGAGTAAATTTGAAAAAAAAGTGGGAGAAAAATCACTCACAAGTTAGTGAGAAGGATTATAGTTCTTAGTTACATGTAGACTACAGTCTGGTCTTGATAACATCATTTTTTCTGCTACATGATTAATGAGTGTCCTTAAGGCATGAGTAATCAATGACCAAAATTTAAATAAGGGCTGCTATCTTATCAAGGCCCCATTTATGTGGTACCCAAGACAAATCTCCCCTCACGTTAGTTATGAATAATCATGCAGGGTCAACTTTGACTTGGACTACAGAGACAATGTTTTCACATACAATTGCTCCATAAAGTTGACTCATAGAAAGGGTTGTCTTGGGCACCCAAGACCATACAGAACTGTGGCCTTAATATGCATAGAATATGGACTGGTTTCCTTACTAATATAAGACTAATATTGTTGTTGTTGTTGTTTTAATGTAGGAGTTATACAGTACTTCTTCCAGCATACTGTTACCATTCAATCCCCAACTGGTGAAACTGTGGACCTCAAATACACTCTAGCTTGTATTCACTGGTACAAAGTCCACCCAAATGCAAGGTTCTATTTTGGATTACCAATTCAAGTATGCCTGCCCACATTTGAGATTGAATCCGTTGATAGAGAGCTTCAGCTATCCACAACCACGACAGCAACGAGAACGTCACCAAACAAAACGTTTAAGAGCAGAACAATGGCTGTGCACGTGCATCATAAATATTTCTGCATTCTTTTCCGTCCGTAAAATGCCCGTATTTCCATTTGACCGTATTTCCATTTACAATAGCCCTTTTCACGGTTAGTTTTTCTCATTTGCATTACAATGTAATCAAACATGGATGCGAGGCGATTTCGGGTTAAAACTGCAAAATAGCCCGAAATTGCCTCACATACATGCTAGATTTCATTGTAATGCAAATGAGCAGAGGTAACCGTGAAAAGGGCTATTAAACGCGCTCATTGCTTATTTAGCCTGGTCTGAGCGCCGTTTTAGAGCCATTGGCGCACTGAACAGATCTAGACAATTGCGAATTTCGTTGGTATAATGTTAATTCATGTTTGACTAGGCATCTTCGCCGTAATGGCTCCCTAAAACGACTATTCGACGATGGCCAACTTTTGAAGATGTGTTGTTATAACTCAAGACTTAATTAATGGTCTCATTTAGCCATTAACATAATATCAGATTCTGTTTTTCTACTTAAAAGAGCAAGGAAACGAACCTTTTTCCAAGCGATCGTTTTGTCCCCACTTCGTAAATGAAGGGTCCTAGAATTGACACCTTTTCTTTGTTTGTAGACTCTTGGTTGCAGATTGTCTTTCTGTGTGTCAAAATATATTATATAGGTCGGTGAGATGTAGGGGATGTTCCGTTGCTACTTTTTAGCTACTTTTTAGCACTATTTTAACAACGCACAACAGTTTCACATTCAGTAGCCAGGCTGGCATTCGAAAAGAGCCCTGTGATAAGTAGATTGTTAATACTATAATATAAAATAGTCGTCGGAAGGAGAGTAAAGATGTAGGAAATAGAACTATGCATAATGCTTGTCAAAAGAGCTATAATAAAAAATTGTCGTCGGAAGGAGAGTAAAGATGCGTTTAAGTGTAAACATTGGTAGGAAATAGAACTATGCATAACGCGGGTCAAAAGAGCTATACTGAAGATTGGTATGAATTGTTATGTCTCCACGCAAGATTCTGAACAGAACACACTCGATGGCACTGATTAACAAAATGATGTAAGTTTAAGTATAGATCTTCGCGCCTTTTTGACTTGACCATTCTGAAACGAACAAACAAAACGCACGTCCGAAAATTTTAGTTTTCGCGTAAAAGAGAAACGAGCTCCGTAAATTAATTTGGATGATTAAACTTAAACCGCGTGCTGCTAAGTATCAGAGTCCTGGCTTCCCTTGATACGCCGCACATGACGTATCCAAGCCATGATTTTTGCTGATGCCCACCGCGACGGACGTAACATCAGGAACATGGCACTCTCCGACACGTCACGTTCTAATCTCGGACACGTCGAGTGTCGAGCATTTTCACGGCCATCTAACGAAATTACTCATTTCACGCAGCTTATTGATATCTTTGCGAGATGCGTAAAGGAGCGTACAGAATGTATTGGATATCTGTACGAAATGCACGAAGAAGCGTTGAGATGCGTTAATGATACCTGTACGAAATCCGAAAAGAAGCGCAAAGACGCGATAATAACACCTGCGTTTATAGCTGTTTATCTGACTTGAAGCTTTATTTCTTTACAAGTCGTCAAGCTAGTTCGCTGAGTAATTTCCTCCGTAAGAAGCACATATTACTATAGGGTACATTTTTCAAGTCAGCTCTGTTTTCTGCAACCGGAGCTTTCATTTTCTTTATTTATGATGCAAAAGGACAATCAAGTTGAATTTACTTCGTCAACTCATATAATGTTCCCTTACACTACGTATAAGGTAATCTGCACAAGACAGTATACATTAGTATAAGGATACAGACGTATACTGATCATTATACAGACCTTATACATATACTTCAGTATACATCAGTATACCTCTCCGTACACATTATGTATACGGGTTCATTATACCTCCTTATACATGCCATTTCATGCAGTGTCAACAACAGTGCATTGTCCCAATTCCTGTCTCTAAAGATCCCACATGGAAGCTGAATCCAGTCAACTGGTCAAGTTGGACAAGGCTGACGTGGGTGTCTTGCTGGATCGTCAGATTCATTAGTAATTGTCATGCGAGACGAGAAGATCGGACTATTGGTCCCCTAACCCCTGAAGAGATCCAGAACATTGAAGTTCAAATCAGAGAGCTTCGGGAGTTGGTTGATGGACTGGATCAGGATAGAATTCAAGATCAGACCGTCGACAAAGGAGTTAAGTGGTTGTTTAACCCACCTTTAGTGTCCCATTTTGGAGGGGTTCATGAAGTCATGATCAAAGGAGCAAAAAAGGCTATACATGCAGTACTCTGTAATGCAGATGTCAACGACAAAGAACTAACGACCGCCTTTGTAGGAGTAGATCCCTTGATGAATTCCTTGATGAATTCCCGTCCACTAACCATTTTCTTTATGGCCAGATGGGAGGCGTCTCAGCAACAGAATCGGTTGATGAAGTCTACTTCAGCCCAAGGAATAGATGGAGGCGAGTTCAAGAGCTAATTTCACACTTCTGGAAGACATGGGTGAAGGAGTGGCTTCCTTTATTAAATGCGCACCAGAAGTGGACCATATTAAAGCCGGATCTCAAGATTGGTGACATTGTGCTTGCCATCTCTCCTGATTGTCCCAGAGCACACTGGCCTTTGGGAAGAGTTCTGGAAGTGTTTCCAGGACAAGACGGCCATGTTCCAGTTGCCAAGATTCAAATTGGCCAAAACACTGTTTTAGACCTGTTTCCAAATGCGTTTTACTGGACTCGAATTAGGGCAAAAAAAACATTATGTCTTGATAGGGTTGGGGGAGAATGTACAAAAGACACTATCAAAATAGTTTTGCAAGAGAAGTTAGATTGCAAAAGACATAATTGTGAATATTTAAGGTGGTTCGAAATAGTTTTCATTTTCCCGAGACAAGTTCACATATTCTTTTCTAAATTATGTTTGGTTCATCGTATCACTATGAAATTTGGCACAGAAATAAAAGAAACATCATAGATTCATTACATGACATTCATTTCAGAAAACCTGTTACCATAGCAACCATATGACGCATTCAGTTGAGCCCCTAAAATCGAAATCTATTGTCTTTTTTAAAAAATTGGTCGGTGAAATCTTCTCAAACTGCAATATTATATGTCACCAGAAATGACCTTCAAAATATTTCAGTTTAGAAAAAATCTGTAGGGTAGATTAAGAAAAAATCCTCTTTTTGACTATTGTTCTCTTACTTTTTTTTCCTGCCTACAGAATTTTTTAAAAATCGGACTATGTATGCAGTCAATTGATCCTGGCTATCACCGAAAAAATGAAAAAAATCCACCGAGCGGAAGCGGAAAGATGAGCGACTAAAGTTATAAAAACTCCAAAATTTCAACACGACAAGATCAGCATTTGCGCATGTGCGTCAACTGCACGCGCGAGATCGCGTGAGATTAGGCTTGTTGATTTCGCAGTTGGCAGTGTTTTGTACATGTGATGTTTTTTTCTACAAGATTCTAAAACAACTTACAATTGGGCGATTTTACCTTTCTCGGGGACCAGTATGAGTTTAAAACATCAGTCTTTATCAAAGTGCTCTATTATTTTTGCCAAAGTAGCCGGATGTTTTGTTCCTCGTGGCGTGGATCGACTTGATGTCGAATTTGTTGGCGCCTTGCTGAGGATTGCAACCAGTGCTTCTTTCCCAGCTTTGGCATATAGATCGGATAGATCCTGATATGATATGCCGCTTTCTGCAATTTTTTGAATAACTGTTTGCTTAACAAGTCCATCGTCACCTTGTGAATACAGCTTGTCTTTGAAAGTTTGCATGCGTTCGTGGCGTTCATCGAGAAACTGCATGTCTTCGTAAGCGAAGGACGTGGATTTGATATTGCTGTTGTTGACGATGTCAGCGACTGCTACCTTCAAAGGGGATTGAAAAAGGACGCGACGAAGTGCAAGAACATCTTCCAAAGCATCATGTGCCGCAAACTGCTCACTGAATACAGTTTGGAAAACAGCGGGAAGATTTGTCTTGCAAGCTTTCCCTTCAGGATTTAGTGACGGGTTACCAGCTTTGATGAGTGCTCATACGAGGTGAAGGCTATCGGCGAAGAAGACATTATTTGAAGACAGTAGTTCCTTTACAACAGGTCCAGCGCATCGTAGAAGAGTAGGGGTGTCAAAAACAGATGAATTGTGGCCAATCAAAATAGTGTGACAATTCGTTTTGTCATGAAACAGGAAAGTGGTGAAATTTTGTAGACATTTACTGAGAAGAACCGAATGTACTGGCACGTTCGCTTTGAGCAAAGTTCTTTGACCGTTTACCACTTTGACAGATAATTTGTTGATTCGAGAAGCATGGTGGTCGATGTCACATGTAGGTAGCACATACTCGTTGTAAATTTTACCCTCTTTAGTAATAGCCGCTAGTTGGCAAATCTGTGTTTGTTTACTTAAACCAGTTGTCTCAATATCAAAAACTACAAATTGATAACTTATTGCTTCGTTGTATGATATTTTAGGCTGTTTGGGGCGTGTTTTAAATGGTGGCACCATGCTTTCATACTCCTGAAA
Organism: Micromussa lordhowensis; assembly: GCA_964020085.1. Taxonomy (NCBI): domain Eukaryota; kingdom Metazoa; phylum Cnidaria; class Anthozoa; order Scleractinia; family Lobophylliidae; genus Micromussa; species Micromussa lordhowensis. The sequence goes on along the minus strand of OZ026602.1, from coordinate 28,927,065 downwards.
CCTAGTTTTCTCTAACTGTTCAGCTAACTTCAGTAGTTTGGCGATGGAGTCATCCTTTGTTGCATCCAAATTTAGACCGACGTTCGTTTGGTAAGTGGCCCCTTCTCTTGCCTCACTCCTCACATTAGAACCCAATTTAGCGCGATGTAATTGCGATCGTCGTTTCTTGAATAAAATGGAAGATTTTCTCATCTTTTCTTTTGAAGATTTAACATCAACGGCTTTATTGAAGGTGGTACAGTGAGAACCGGGCTCTATGTTTACCTCTTTCAAAGTTTTGCAGATATAACTATGTCCTTCATTAGTTTGACTTACTCCGCAAGCAACCCGGAAATCATTGCTTGCACTCCCACCGTAGAAACGAATTTTGGGATTTTTTGATCCGACAACGTTATTGAATGCCTCATTTCGCTGGGAATTTGTTGCTGGAGCGAGTTTCTTTACCACAATGTCAGTTGAATAATCTTCAAAAACTTTTGTCAAGGCCTTTTCTAAGTCATCTCCGTGCAAATCGTTACCAAATGGCAGTTCACTATGTCTGTAAATTGTTGGATCTTTCTTGAACTGGCACCACGTTTCACTGCAATTTTCATGCTTTCCAAATGCATGAGGAACAATGTTCCTTATTGCTGTTTGGAGGGCTTCTGGATTGTTCTTATTCTGGGCTACACAGTATCCAAAGCATTTAGCCAAGTAGGAGATCACTTTTACTGAGAGGGATGAGCATCCTGGAAACTTTTGTTCTGATTTTAGTTTGTAGAGTTTTGAAAGTAAAGATCGCTTTGTATGTATGACATCAGACTGTTTTTCAACGTCATAGGAAACTTTTTCTCGTATGTGAGACTGAGTTGTGGTGTCATCATCACCAGTGTAAACATTATATTTAACTTTCGATTGAACAGCCCTTTGAAATAAGTCAACTGCAACATCAGGCTCCATGCTCTTTGACGACCCAACATGATTTTTACGGCAGTCGTGAGTTTTAGGATTTTTCCCCTTTTTGGCTGCACTATCACAAACCCGGCATAATTTACACCTTGTATCATAATCAAGGATTTTTCCTGTAAATGCACCCATAACTGCTCCATGTCCTGTGCTGGAACTGTGTCCGCCATTGCGCCGTTGCCATGCCATATCATAGGATACAGCTATACCAATGAGACCATTTTGGTCAGCAGTTCCTCCACCTTTAAGGAAAATATTAGCAATTTAGAGAATTAGATGTCCCAAAAAGGCTGGGCTTAGTTTTAACTTTGTTTGACTTTGTGTGTAAGCATTTAAGGTAGGGCTTTACAAATAAGACAACATATTTTAAGCCATGTTGATTTTTAAGTTTGTGAAGATAGTTTCACTTGTTTTTAACTCAGTTGATAATTACACTGCATTGCTGTACCATTGTATGGAAATTTTTCAAAACAATGATGTAATTTAATAATTTTACATTAATTCTTGGTTATATTTTTGTCTTCTCCTAACTTGAACAAATTTGAGATGTAAGCAAGAGGACATGAACAGTTATTTGTCATAGTTGCAGGATTTATCATCAGTTGTTTGCTGGTCAATATTTATTATTGATCAATAACAGCTACTATTTCAATTACCTTTCAAGACATTTTCCTTTTCTGCTTCTGTGAACTTACTGCAACTATTTCGGGCTACTTTCTCTAAGGCATGGCCAATTTCTCGTTCCCTTGTTTTAAATGTCACGTGGCTCATAGATGGAGCATCCAGTGTAGATGTTATGGCACTCAGGTGTGTGTGACCAATACCAGCATGTAGGGCACCAAGGGCTGCTCTTGTATTTACATCAAATGCTTGTGGCCCTCTGTGGCCAGTGCTGTGAGAGTTTGAAGTTGAGACCTTGTTTTGGGCACCACAAATGGGGCAAT
>OZ026602.1:28870176-28920176 GCA_964020085.1 Micromussa lordhowensis | reverse complement strand
GTGAGTAAATTCTTAGAAGTTCCAACACATGGAAATTGATCTTATCACATTCTAATGAAACCTTCGAAACTCAAAGGAAACATGTAACTGAAAAATGTGTGAACAATACACTTGTTTTAGATTTACAGTACTTACGATCAGGTGACAATGGGCCCAAGGTTTTTGGACAAAGTAATGCAAAACTAACTGTAACAACAAATTACTTTTCACACTAGACTAAATACTATGCCCTATTTTCAACCCTTGCACACCAATAAAACAAATACCACACTCCATTCAACACATTTTCTCACAAATAACATATAAACAATGGCCCATTTCCAATTTGCTAATTTCCTCTGTTTCGAGATGAGTCTTGGTGCACAACCTTTCATATGGAAATTATTTTTCCTTGCACACACCTATTGCCTCTCGAAACAAACTTATTTCTATCTGAAATAGAGGTAGAAGGAACTTGGAAATTGCTTATTGTGGCCTACTGTTGATTAATCTTGCCTAAATCCCATGTAAACACCAGTCTGGGAAGGATAATGCCCACGAATAGTTTTCACGACACAAGAAAGGCGTACCTTCCATTTACATATTGCCTGTAACCAGCCTTCCTGAATGATCTGGTACTGTTGTCCTCATGGTCATTCCGGATGTCTCCCCTATTACGGATTGTAAGCTGGAAGACATCTGGATCTAGACAAAGTTTCTGAAATCTGGTGTGTGTAGTTACACATCTTCGCTGCCCACAGCACTTATTTTATACATCTTGAGGCATAATTGTGCACACACCATACTTGCACAATGATGGTGAGCTACCAGCAAGGGATGGGCCTGGTTCAGGGAAAGCTGCTGCTGCAGCTGCGGTTGGAGTGAGCTCAGCTGAAATTGAAGATGGAGCCAAATTTTCGGATTCACTTTCATCACCATCTAGGTCATCCTCAGCAATGATGTCCATGCTGTCAACTCCCCGGTGTAGACTCCTTATGCACAGCTTCCTCACCATAGGCTTTTGTATGAACTCCTGAAAATAAATCCCTTTCATGAGAACCAATCAAACTGTTGGCTTACAGACAAGAATAAAAATGATGCAAAACATAGCTATTTCATTGAAGAATATCAATAAGCTGTGTAAAGATTGTTCCTTTTCAGTGAAAAAGAATTTTAGAGCAGTGATGCTGCTCTGTTGAGAAAAAAAAAACAGCCAGAAAGTAGTAAAGATAATAATCCCTCCCTTGACATTATCAAAACAGAATCTTGTTGAGAAAAAAAAAACAGCCAGAAAGTAGTAAAGATAACAATCCCTCCCTTGACATTATCAAAACAGAATCTTGGATTTCAACAACACACTCTTACCTTCACATCATTATTCTCTTTTATTCGTTCATCCTCTTCACTAGGCTTATTTTTTGCACTGCTGTAGGGCTGAGCAGACCTCGCTTGCTGGGTAGCAGGATTAGTCACTGGAGTCAAATTGATGCCTCCAGGCTAAAAGTATACAAGAAATCAGACCTTACTATGTGCTCAAATATTTACAGAATCCAGTTCTACTGTAAACCAGTCGAAAAAAAGGAGGGTGCATCTCAATTAATAGGAAATATCGAAAAATAACGGGTCACAAAAACAATTTTGCTATGAATACAACTGTTTTAGCACAGGAAGGTGAGGTTCCATGTATAGTACAACCAACAAGCTAACATGCTGAGGAATATATCACAAAAAAATAGGTTAAAATTATTCTTTGCAGTGGTAATTTACTCATACCAATATTTAATACAGACATTTGGGAATATAATGTACCACATGTGCATTGTTCGCCACAAGTAACACCTTCACCTTTACAAGGACAACCTTAATTAGTTTCTCTTGACCTCTTGGTAGAGCATGTACTCTTGCAGGGTTCGTACCCTTTTTCAAAAACAAATTTCCAGGACTTTTCCAGTACTCAGATTGATTTTTCCAGGACTCTAAAACTCATATTAACTATTTCACTCCCAAGATCTCAATGTTAATTCGCCTTGCTGTCTGCCATTAATTTCTTATATTGTTAATGCTGAGACTTGGGTGTTCAATCGAACAATAATTTCTTGCTGCTGGATTTCTTTATTCTTGACAATTTCATGTTATAAGAAATTATTTATTGGTCACTCTTGGGACAGGGAGTAAATGAGTTAATCCTTTTTCAGTTGTTCAAGCTTTCCATTCAGCTGCTCTTTAATGTCTTTCAAGGCTTCTATCTTTTCCTTGCCAGTTCTTCATAAACTGTTTGATTTAGTAATCCAACTGAGGTTTCTTGAATCCTCAGCTCTATCAGCAAATTCATCTGCAGACTTTAGAAAAGCCTCCACATCAGTTTCAAACTGCTGTTTCTTCTTTTTAAGTACATCAATCTCTTCCATTGTTGATTTTCTTTTTAACATTTTTCCTGGGACACTTTCATTCTCTTCTGCTCTTCCAGATGCGAAAGATACTTCTGTCAAGCTCCAGCTGACGACATCAGAAGTTGCTTTGAGATTTGTACATTGGCAAGGCCTCCAAATGATTCAATATGATCATGAATAATCCCCTGAGCAATGAAAGATCTTTCTCTAAGGTTCTCAGCTGCAACTTCCTTGTTTACAGAAAAGCCTCTTTCAACTGCTGCTTGACCATGAGACATAAGTAGCAATAATTTAACCACATTCCACACTTTAGCCAGTTGCTTATTACCTGCCATGTGTTCATACAACAGTTTGTCAACTCTTTGAAATGAGTTCACTTGTATCAAAATCGGATTCACCTGCACAGTAATCAAGGAATTCTCCAAACTGATACATCACCTCGTCACACTAAGCACTCTTCAATCTGTGGGCTTCCACAAGAATCCAAAGAATTCATTTCATTTTAGTGACACATGCTTCTTTCTCTGATGCCTTTAGCCTTGGATCCAGACATGACATAACCATCCGAATATTTCACTTTTTCTTTTAGAAGACTCTTGAAGTATGGAGCAATTGCAAAACAAGTAAAATAAGAGGCCTTTTTCTCCCCACAGGTGAATTTCTTAGCAATTTCAGTGTGTAAAATGGGGTTGACAGGCCTACACGACTCCTACAGTTCGTGGCATTTATACATTTGCCGTTTTCTTTTCGGTCTCTCGACCTTTTTGTCGCTTCGTATAACTTGTGTTATAAGGAGAAAGAAGAGCCGTTGAGATCGTGCTCTGGCAAATTTTAAGAGGTCATAGGTCTGCATGATTTCCGCTGTTATCTGCATGTCGCTTCGTTGGGTTTGACACCTCTATAATTTGCCATGTGCTAGTCTATTGTTTCGGCTCATTTCTATTGCAAGATATGTTTTTAAAGTCTCCAAGTATTTGCTTTTGAGGGACAAAATATGACGTTTACTGTGAACGTGTTACTAACTTGCATTCTAAATTGTGACGCCGGGCCCGGCTATGATTAGAACTGTTTGCGAGTACAGTAGATAGATTCTTGTCACGGGTATCATATTTGCCCTTTGTACGTTTTTCTTCGGAGACACCGTAGCTATACTTCGAGAAAGCTATACGCTTGTCTAGCGAAATTCTTATGTTTCTTGCAACTATCTGATTGAGCTTATGTCTCTGGAGCTCGATGTATAGGTTTATTACTCCTTTGATCGTTCTGGTACCACAGGATTCAAATATAGCTCTTTACGCGCAAGTCTGTTGACTGTGTTGCGTGTTGTATATGCCATTGTTCGGCTTAGTTCAGGCAAGACCATGGTTTCGATCCTCCTTGTGGATCTCATCAGTTGCCGGAATATTTGAATCCTGTGGTACCAGAACGATCAAAGGAGGAATAAACCTATACATCGAGCTCCAGATACATAAGCTCGATCAGATAGTTGCAAGAAACATAAGAATTTCGCTAGACAAGCGTATAGCTTTCTCGAAGTATAGCTACGGTGTCTCCGAAGAAAAACGTACAAAGGGCAAATATGATACCCGTGACAAGTATCTATCTACTGTACTCGCAAACAGTTCTAATCATAGCCGGGTCCGGCGTCACAATCTAGAATGCAAGTAAGTAACACGTTCACAGTAAACGTCATATTTTGTCCCTCAAAAGCAAATACTTGGAGACTTAAAAACATATCTTGCAATAGAAATGAGCCGAAACAATACACTAGCACATGGCAAATTATAGAGGTGTCAAACTCAACGAAGCGACATGCAGATAACAGCGGAAATCATGCAGACCTATGACCTCTTAAAATTTGCCAGAGCACGATCTTAACGGCTCTTCTTTCTCCTTATAACAGAAATTATACGAAGCGACAAAAAGGTCGAGAGACCGAAAAGAAAACGGCAAATGTATAAATGCCACGAACCGTAGGAGTCGTGTAGGCCTGTCAACCCCATTTTACACACGTCAAATGTCTTGATGCAAACTCTACATTTCTCTTTATACTTATCACTGTCTTGTTCCAACCACAGTTTATAGGAAGGGTTTTCGAACCAACGTTCACTAAACAAGCATTTCCCAGTCATGTGTCCGAAAATAGAGTTAAATTTCTACGCAAGCCTGATCCCCAAAAATCGTACAAAACCATGTGTCAAGGGTCTTCAAGGTACTATTGTGCATGATCATATGACAATACATGAGCCTTCAATCCAGTTTATGCCCGGGCCTGCATTTTATCTAGCCAGTGGCAAGACTAATCAGAGACTTACCTCTTTGAATAAACAATGCATGGCACGCCACACACTCAAATTCGTGGAGTAAACTACAAACCCGTACTAAATAGAACTCCTAACAGAACACTGCAGACAACTGTTTTAAATAATACTTTAATAATTGAGTTAACCAGATTTCTAGCACTTTCCAGGACCAGTAGCCATTTTCCAGGACTTTCCAGTCCTGGAAAATGCCACAATAAAATTCCAGGACTTTCCAGGACCCGTATGAACCCTGTCTTGCATGAGCAAGAGACCGGGCTTTCCTGCAAGGAATATTACATTAGCTGTAAGTTATGATTGCCTTTTACATCCAACCAAAAAAAAAAATCATGAGTAAGATTTGTCATGCTGATAAGAAGCTCGAATGAAAGTTACTGTCGTGGCACCTCCTCTGGCTTCACTGTTCATATTATTGAAAAAAAACAACAACTGAGGTACACTATCTTTGAGGAAAAGTGAAGAATCATGGTTATTCCAAAGGGAATCTTGGAGTATATGGCCGTGAATTACCTGCCAGTGCAAAATTCAAGATGGCAGACAACTCAAAAAAAATCTTAACCTAGTGTACACTAATTCGCATCCCAGCCGTGACACTGTTCCTTTAAACATTAGAAAGTATATAGGCTCACCCCCAGTTGTTGTCCGTTGTAGATGCCCGTGTTCTTCCCCATTATGTGGCCATTACTTGCAGCAAAGCTATTTCAGAAGTGAGGATTAAATGGTCTTTTTGATGACTTCATACACCAAGGAGAAAGTAATCCACCAGGCTTGTCCAAATGTAGTCTCCTTCGCAGCCGTTATTAGGCTCATCACGCAACGCTCTTCCCCAGTAACGGCTGCTCACTCGAGCTCTACATTCCTTTCCGTGAAATTGACCAATGAGGAGTAGGCTTCCATATTCTGGAAACCTGGTCCTAGTCCCTCTCGTTACATGAAAACAAACATGGCGGATCTCTCCTCTGCTTTTTTAGAAGTGGGTAAGAAATTTGAGTTTAGCTTAAATAAGACTCAGAACGAAGCATTAACCCAGATAAGTATGTAAGTATTGTTATTTCCTTTTCCGTCAAATGATTAAGGCATTGTAAATCAAGTATTTTAAGTATTGTAACTTTTTGTAGCAAAATTAAAATAAAAATAAACAAATTACAAAAAAAAAATTAACCCAGATAGTGCTCAAGAAGAAAGATATATTTGTTCAAGTTCATTTATTCACACTATTCAATTACAATACAACAACAATAAAGGATAAAAAAGAAGTAAAAAACAGAGCTGATGATACATTGAGCTAAACATAACAACGAGCAAAGTGTGTAGCAGCCAAAGGAGCAAAGCTTTCGAGTTGGCTGCTGCTGCTACTGGCTTCAGTAAATCTGTCATTTTTCAAGCTCTACCTATAGTTTTTGATTCATACACTGGCAAGTCTGGCCATATTGTGATTGTTGTTTCGCCTTTGCTTTCACTGATTAAAGATCAGTCCGAACGCTTACGACGTATAGGAATATCCTCTATAAGTTTAAGCGACATAAATACACCGGAAGAAATACATCTCATTGAGAGTGGTTGTTATTTGGTCATTTACGCAACACCAGAGTCGTTGCTCAAGAATGAACGATGGCAAAGAATGTTATCTTCAGATTTGTTCCAACAAAAAGTATGCGCCATTGTAGTGGATGAAGCACATGTCATAAAACAGTGGTAAGATATTCTGCATCGTTTAGGATCATGTCAATAATTTATGTATGCAAATGTTTGTTGATATTCTGTTTTTAAGGGGAACTTCGACTTCTTCGAAAATGGCACCCTTCAGGGAATGTTATGGTCGCCTGCGCGAGCTGAGATCGCTTATTCCAAGTGCAGTTATATTATCACTCACAGCAACTGCAGCTAAAGAAACAAAGCGAGCTATCTTGGATGTCCTTGGCATGAAGGAACCTTACCAAATTGAAGAAAGCCCCTAGAAGTCCAATGTATCTTATGTTATAGAATATATGCATCGTGATCAAAACCTGTGTAACCAGTTTGAATGGTTAGTGGAAGAGATAAAGAAGTATGGTCTGACTACTGAAAGAACTATCATCTATTGCCAAACAATCCAGCAATGTAGCCATATTTATGCAATGCTGAAGTCAATGATTGGAAATACCATTTATGCCAAGAACCTCGGTGACAACAGAAATGTTTTACTGGAGATGCTCCATTCTTGTTCTCCCCTATCCAACAAAGAGGAAGTCCTCAAAACATTTCAAGATCCAAAGGGAGTCATTAGAATCCTGGTAGCTACAATTGCTTTTGGGATGGGGGTAGACTGTAGAGCAGTTAACCGAACCATTCACTTTGGCCCATCCAAAAACCTTGAGGCATTTGTTCAAGAATCTGGTAGGGCTGGTAGGGATGAAAAACCAAGTGTCTCATACCTGCTGTATCATGGACGTCTTCTCAATTATGTTAAAAAAGACATTAAGAACTTGATTCACACAAAGGATTGCAGACGTACAATGTAGGTTGTTACTTCAGGAGTTCAAGGATACCTCTGGACATGCCACTGTTGTTGCCCACCTTTGTTGCGACAATTGTTGAAAAGTTTGTAAATGTGGATCTGCTGATTGCAAATTGTTAAAGTACCCTTCAAATAATGAAGTCAAACAGCCTGTCATCTCTAGAGAGAGAGAGTTGTATCTGATAACCAGAGACAACTGCTAGAAGAAAAGCTCAATAGGTATCACAAAACTTTAGTAGCAGAGCTTGTTGGGAAGCATGCAAATGGAATAATCAGGTCACAAATATCACTGCCACTGTTAATTGGATTCTCAGAGCTACAAATATCACAAGTACTAGAGCACTGTAGCCATTTATTCACTCTTCAAAATGTGCACAGTTTCATAGAAATATGGGATATCAAACATGCTGTGACTATTCTAACTCTAATTGAGTAGGCAGCTGGTTAGAGAAGAATAACCGATTCTATGAACAAGGGACAGTCAGGAATCTTTCTTTAATTACTTAAATTTAGGGGAAAGAGTAGCAGACTTCTCTGAGTGAAGTAGCCAATGCTTTTCGTCAGCCGTTGGTGCTTATTGAAAGCACTGTATTGGAATTATGAATTATTAGTAAATTAAGGAAACAAACCTAAAGAACTCCTTACTTGAGTACCCTAGTGACTACTCTGACTTGTGAAAGTTCCAAACCTCTCTGAACATTTTTCTTTGTATTTTCTTTATGGATTAATAATGAGTTCAGAACAATGAAACTCTTTAAAGCTGATGACCAGTCACTATTTACCAACTATAGGCCTGTTTCGGTTCTACCAAGCTTTTCAAAATTTCTAGAGAGAATCATTTATAATCGCCTGTATGATTATTTAAATAATTTATATATTCTCTGTGATAACCAGTTCGGCTTCAGGAAAAACCACTCTACGACGCTTGCCTTGATTGATTTGCATGAAAAAATTTCATCTGCTATTGATCGTGGTGAATTAGCGGTTGGTGTCTTTTTAGATCTTTCGAAAGCTTTCGATACAGTCAATCATTCCATCTTATTTGATAAACTTGAACACTATGGTATACGTGGCTTGGCTCTGAAATGGATTAAGAGCTATTTTTCCAACAGAGTTCAATTTGTAGAATACAATGGTTATGTTTCGTATCGTGCTAATATCATGTGTGGCGTTCCCCAAGGTTCAATACTAGGGCCTTTGTTTTTTCTGCTCTACATCAATGATATAATCAACACGTCAACAATATTACAACTGATATTATTTGCCGATGATACAAACGTATTTGTGTCTCACAAGGATAAAGACTGCCTTACTGATATACTGAACGCTGAGCTAAATAAGTTGTCAATATGGTTTAGAGCTAACAGGCTTTCATTAAACTTGAAAAAAAAACAAATTTATTGCATTTAAACCATCCCAAAAGCATACAAATCAAACTATTCAACTCTTAATTAATAGTCAAAAAATTGATCAAGTAAAAGAAACAGTTTTCTTGGGAGTAATCTTGGATGAAAATTTAAATTGGAAATCTGAAATCTCACATGTTGCCAATAAAGTTTCTAAATGCACAGGAATTATTCAGAAATCCAGTTTCTTTTTATCCACGAAAACCTTACGAACACTATATTTTTCTTTAGTCTATCCATACCTTTTTTACTGCAACTTAGTTTGGGCCTCTACTTATAGAACTAACCTTATTCGTCTTGAGATTTTACAGAAACGAGTGATCAGAACTATAGCTAAAACCACTTACGATGCACATACTGATCCAATCTTTCAAAATCTTGGTATCTTAAAATTTCATGATATATACTTAATACAACTAGGCTTATTCATGTACTCCTATCAAAACCATACTCTACCTTTAAAATTTCATTGTAAATTTACCTTACAAAGTCAAATTCATTCGTATAACACAAGAAACTTGTGTAAATTTCGTCTGCCTTTCTGTCGTACTCGAACCAAACAATTTTCCGTTTTTTATCAAGGACCTAAATTTTACAACACCTTAAACACCAACATCATCAACGCTTCCTCACCTTTCTCCTTTAAAAGAGCACTTAAGGCATTTATTTGCAATAATTACTAGTATACTCCAACAAAAATCTTGGGAAAAAGCCTTTTAATATTCAACATTTGTAAACTTACGTAATACTGATTAGTTTAAATTTTTCACCTGATATTATATTGTATCCGTCGCCGTAATTTTTTTATGCCATCTTCGAAAAATTGTAATTGAGGAGGCCTAATTAACATAAGCTCTATAGTTTCTTTTAGGCCTCCTCGCCATCTCTTCCTACATTTTATTTTTTTGGCATCCTTTTGTAATTATTGTAGTGTGGCAAATAAATAAATATCAAATATCAAATAAATTGGACTTAAAAAAATCAATCTAATTACCAAGAGGCATTGCTATTTCATAAACATTATGCCTATCTTGCTTTAATCCCAATTCCTTTTGTGTTCATTGATCCATTTGTAGATATCTGAGTCATCTAAATTGTTAAATGGGTTTCTTTCAAAATTACAGAAAAGCTTGTATTTATGTGCAGGCTCTTCTTCAAGGGCTTTGTTGCTGACAAGTCTATTAACCAGTTCTGACAAATCACGGTCTAGAGACACTGATGAATGTTTCCCTGAATCACTGTGTTGCTGTAGATTTCTGTCCAGTGTTTGTACAAGATTTCTGATTCCTTTGTCAGCATGACAAATTCGGGATACAGAATGCTCATTAAGATTTGGCCCCAAATTCTTAATTGCTTGTTTTAAGTAGTTGTTGCTGTGTTCTTGGTCAAGGTCAAGAGGTATGTTTTTACCCTTCCCACCCCCTTTATTGACAGTTCTGTTCCACATGAATCTCTCAGCATCTCTGGGGGAAAGTAGGGCAAAAATAAAAAAGAACTGATACAGACTCTCCAGTGCATATTTTGTGCTATGCTGTCCATCTGCTTTACAGTAAAGCAACAATAGTTTGTACTGCCGCATGAGTCTCAACCCATCTCCCTCAGAAGTAGCATCCAAGAAATTTAAGAAGAATAAACCATCGGCTAGTATACCACAGTTGTAATTGAACATATCATCAGTGTTCTCTGTCTTCTTAGTGTTTTCTTTGTTAGGCTTCTCTGAAGTGAAGGGTAAATTATTCAGTTCTTGCAAAACAGGAGGTGGGTTATGGGTGAGTTCATGTTTCCTTCTATTCCTCCCATCCAATTTAAATGAAAATGGGCAGCCTTGAAATCTGCACGGAAAGCGACCATCATCAGTTAGTTCTTTCCTGTTCAAGATCTCTTCCTTTTCATGCGTTGTCAATATATCATTGATCATACCACTAAGGCCATGTCCTCTGAATACCAACTTGTCCACGACAATACCAGCAGCTTCAAGGAGAAGTTCAAGTCTTTTCAGCTTGGATAAGGAAGAGATGTCTTTGGGGATGGAAAGACAAGTAGGTATGCTGTTTTTGTGCTCCAGACCCAGAGCATTCATGGCTGCCACAATAACCCTTGATTTTAAAATAAGTAGAAAAAAATCTCTGTCTGCATGGTAGTTGGAATGTGGATCGTTGGTGACATTACGATGGTTTATGACAGTTCTGTCTGAGTACAGGGTACACTGATCAACATCTGATTTAGATGAGTAGAAACGGCGGTAGATTAACTAAAATGAAGATAAACAAACACATCATTAGAAAAATAAAGAAAATATGATTTTTATGGACTTCAAGGGTAATGAGCATAATGTTTCAAATATAGAGTGTGTCTTGTAATCTCTATACCTAATTTAGCATAGAATTGTCCAGTTATTTGTTCCCTTTTCATCTTTTCCATTACTTAATTCATTCATTCATTCCCTTTTATTGTGCCTGTCTGATGGCCAGTTTGGTTTCAACACACAACTTACATCTAGTATTTTGACTGCTGCATGCCAGTCTCCCAACTGGAGATTTAGTCCTTCTAGTCTGTCCTTTGCAGAATAGCCATTGCTAGCAGAAGCTATCACATTGGTGGCTCTTTCGACTGTTAACTGGTCACCTGCAACCAGTTGACTGTCAAATTGGTCTTCTCCAGTCTGGGGCAGATACCCATGGAAATCTTTCAAAATTGACAACATATCTTCATTTACTAGTCAACTTGACCCAGATGGAAACTTCTCATTTTGTTCTAGTTCCAGTAACTATTTTGTCGAAGATGAAATTAATGCTAAAATCGCTACTGAGCATTTCAACCCGAACTTTTCTGTACTTCATTTGAATGCACGTAGTCTGATTAGAAATCTTGATAAATTCAAATTCTTACTAGGTCGTCTGCAAAAGCCTTTCTCAGTCATCGCGATATCTGAAACTAGGCTAAGTGATCTATCTGCTGATCAGGTCAATATTCCGGGATACACTTTTATCTCAAATCACCGTGCTACTAAATCTGGCGGCGGAACGGGTCTTTATTTACAAGATAATCTTGATTACAAAATTTGTTCAGACTGTAATATCTCTGATGCAGATGTCATTGAATCGTTGTTTGTAGAAATTTTAGTCCCTCGTGGGAAAAATATAATAGTAGGTGTTATTTATCGTCCTCCAAATCATCACCTAACCGACTTCCTCTCAAAAATCTCTAGAAGTGACAAGTGCTGCTACCTCACCGGCGACTTCAATTTAGACCTCCTGCGATACCCCGACCACGAACCAACTCAAGAATTTGTGGATTGTCTGTTTTCACACATGTTTGTTCCTCTGATCAATAGACCAACTCGTATTACTGCACACTCAGCCACCTTAATTGACAATATATTCACAAATCATTTCACGCCTAGATTTTTAAAAGGCATTGTCATAAGTGACATATCCGATCATCTACCAGTATTTGCCTATGTTTCTGATGACTCTTTAACTCATGATCATAAAAGAATTGGCAACAGACCCATGAGAAACTTTTCTGCGGCAAATTTAAATAACTTCAAAACTCGCCTCTCTCAAGTCAATTGGACTGCACTTCTTAATGATAACGAACCTAATGATTCTTACAATATATTCTTGTCCGAATATTCGCGGCTCTATAATCTTTGTTTCCCATTGAAGTCTCTTAAAGTGAAGAATTGCAAAAGGCTTAATTCCCCATGGATAACCAAATCTTTGCTAATTTCAGTTCGAAAGAAAAACAAGCTGTACAGACAATTACTGAGATCACCTACTCCAACGAGGGAGTTACAGTATAAGTCGTACAGAAACAAACTAAATCATCTCACTAGAATTGCCAAACGCCATTATTATGACCAAAGATTTGCTTCGGCTAAAAATGACCTCAAGGAGACCTGGAAGTTAATCAATGAAGTTATCAACAAACGTAAATGTAAACCATCTTTCCCTCCGTCATTTAGATCTGATGGTAGCATAATTACCGACCCTGCAGAAATAGCAAATGGGTTCTGTAATTATTTTACTAATGTGGGACCTAAATTAGCAGCGAAAATACCTCCGGTGAACACTTCTTTCCAGTCCTTCTTGAATGATCAGACCAATGAGTTTCTCACTTTGAAGCCAACCACTGTTGAAGAGCTGAATGGTATCTGTACGTCCATGAAGTCTGGGAAAGCCCCTGGATATGACGATATTTCCATGTATGTTATTAAAAATACTTTTGAACTAGTATCGGAACCTCTTAAGGATATTATTAATTTATCTTTTTCCAAAGGAATATTCCCGGACAAGCTAAAAGTTGCCAAAGTGATTCCTGTAGTTAAAGCTGATGAGCCCGATTTATTCACAAACTACAGACCAATCTCTTTACTTCCTAATTTTTCGAAAAGGTCATGCACAATCGACTAGTAGAATTTGCAAATACCAATGATATTTTTTACCAACTCCAGTTTGGTTTTCGTAAAAACCATTCCACTGCGCTGTCACTAATTTACCTTGTTAATAAAATTGCAACGTCCATTGACCAAAACGAAATCACGGCGGGTGTTTTTCTTGACCTTTCTAAAGCATTTGACATGCTAGACCACCAAATCTTATTTCACAAACTTGAACATTATAGTGTTTGTGGACCTGCATTACAATGGATCAAAAGTTATTTCTCTAATCGTAACCAATTCGTCCAGATTAACGATACCCGTTCCTCCGAACAGATTCTTAGATGCGGTGTTCCACAGGGTTCCATATTAGGCCCTTTATTTTTCATACTATATATCAATGATCTTCCCAAATCAACCAGACTCGCAGAATGCCTGCTCTTTGCAGATGATAATAGTATCTTTTACTCCAATTCAGACCCTGAACATGTTGCCTCGGTAATGAATAGTGAACTGACTAAGATTAGTTTATGGATGAAGTCAAACAAACTTTCTGTTACCATAAAGAAAACCAATTATGTCATATTTAAGCCTAAGCAAAAATCTGTCCATATGAACTTTGAAATCTTACTTGACAGTATATCTCTCAAGCAAGAAACAGAAGTTAAAGGGCCATTGTCACGATAAAGCGCATGTGTGGTCTTGATTGACACAAATTTTTTTTAACCAATAAATATCCTAATACTATCACGTGCGCCACGAATTCGCCGCGAGTCAGCCTGGAGTTTCACGTGCCTTTCGAAGATCTCTTTATCCGCTGGCTTTTGACCTTTTGTTTGTAAAGAATATTTATCATGTTTTTGTTGTGTGAAGGCCGTGTCTGTTGAATACAAGCCCCCTGCACTTTACTATCTTCCAACTTGCATGCACATCTGCCGCTATATAGTTTCTGATGATCGTCCTCCTATCTTTTATTCGTTGCCATTTCTTTTTTCTTTAGAAATTTTCGTCTCTAGCCGCTTCGAAAACCCCCTCTCGGGGACAGCGCAATTCTCGACGGTATTCAACTCAAAACACAAAATATACCGTCAAAATCTTTCATGGATGACTAAACAGTCCTCCAATAGCGGTATTTCTATTTTCACACGCCTCGCAAGGTCGATGGAGAAGGATTTTTCTCACAAATATCAACTTTGAAAAGTGTTCCGTCGGATAAAAAATCAAACTGCTGCACTTGCGCAGAAGGGTGACAAATGCCCTTTAAGTTCTTAGGTATTTATATTGATGAATGTCTTACGTGGAAGTCGCATATCAGTTATATTTGCAAGAAAATCTCCAAATCCGTTGGTATAATGTACAGATTTCGTTTCTTTCTGTCATCAAACACTAAGCTATCCTTGTATTATACCTTAATTTATCCTTATTTAACTTATTGCACTACAGTTTGGTCTTCTACTTATGTAACAAACTTAAATCGCATTTTTCTTCTTCAAAAGCGAGCTGTGCGGGCAATGACAAATTCAAACCATCTTGCACCTTCTGCACCTTTGTTTGCACAATTGAATATCTTAGACATTTTTAAAGTGAATTCCCTTTATATTGCAAAGTTTATGTTTTCTATTTACCATCGTTTGCTGCCCACGCCCTTTCTAAATTTATTCATGACTAGTGGTCAAATTCATAATTATAATACCAGAACCTCAGCTCATTTTCGGCCTCATACCTGCCGAACTAATATCAAGCAATTCACTATACTCTTTCGAGGGCCAAAAATATGGAATGCTTTGCCATTATCAATTACGTCTTCCCCTAGTTTAATCACCTTCAAAAGAAAGCTTCTTGATTTCCTTAGTTAATCGTATTAACATCAACTCTTTAAGTCCTTATAGTCTTCCTACTGTGTGTTGAAGAAAAGTAAATAAATAATAAGTCTCAATACAATGTCCTTACTAGTTTAAGAGTCGAAACATATCTCCGAGGGGACCTCTCAGTAAAAACCCGGCGGTTTCTTGAGGCCTCCTCGCCACTTCTTACTTACTTTTATTATTAGTTATTATCTATAGTACACTTTAGTAATATTTTAATCTATCAATCGCTGTAACTTTCAATGAATGTACGTGGTGGTAAATAAAATAAATAAATAAATTTAAATTTTCATTTTTGAAAAGGATCCCAAGAGGAGTCTGTAAAAGTGATAATAACAATAATTATTACATAATTATTTACTATGAGAATGAATATATGAAAATCATGTATTTGAACTGCGGATTAAAGACCGAATGATTATGCGAATGATCATCGCAGCTAAATGTCCAGCTAACAGTTGGCTTGCTAGCTAAGTTGTTAGACTACTGCACCCATATTGCAGAGGTCTTGGGTTCAAATCCTGAACAACCCTGAATTTTTTCAGGCTTTATTTTCACTACTACTTACAGGTAAGTGGTGCTCATAACTGCAATGATCATTCACATAGTCACTAATTATTTACTGCAATCTGCTTAATCAAAGTAATAGCCTGCATGCAGTCCTTTTTTAGTCAATCCAGTCAAGTTGTGGCCTGGCAGGAGTGAAAGGGTGAACAGACTGCAAGAGAAACTCAGTGGAAGGGATGCTTGAAGTCTTTTAAAGCCAATAATTAAGGATACCATATATAAAGTGTACGAATTGCAGGGGTAGATCCAAGAAATTTTGTTAGGGGGTCATATCATCTTTATTTCTGTCCATGTTATGGAAATATCAGACAGCTATACTGCATGTACTTTACCTTGCTTGATTTAACAGACATTTCTTGGCTGTGCTTGTGAGGTATGTGACGCACACATACATCTTTGAACACACTGAAGGAGTAATCCTTCAGAGTAGTCCTTCAAAGTAGTCCACAAGTATTCTGGTAGTCCACAAGTATTCTGGAGACAAGAACTACATAGTTCATTCTTTGGCGCCTTTGATCATCAACTCACTCACTCACTCATCCTCTTCGCTCCTTAGGTGGAGCATAAGGCCACAAACTCTCATCAGGGATGTCGCAGGTGGCACTAGTCCGATCCCAGATAGCATTTGTTACTGAAGTGGTTTCTGTAGCGAGTTGGTTTTTATGGGAGAGGGTTGCTGGTAGTCTGCCTAACCTGATTTTACAGATCAGGAAACTCCTGGACTGCTTTTGTCAGGACTTTCACTCAAGACCTCTCTGACATGGTTGAACCTGCCAGGGGTATGCACCCCAGTCAGCACAGCCCTTGAGATTATCGAGCCACACAAGCCTCTACACCACGACAAGGTCCAGTCCATGGTAGAGGTTTGATCATCAACACTTGGTAAGAATTTGATATTAGGAATATCAAGGATGTCTTTTTCTTCTACAGTCGACAGATGGTTCCCTGACACCCTATTCTCTACCATGCTATGGTTAACCCAGTAACATCTCGGTTTTGGTCTGACATGGACATATTCCTTCTTGACAAATGAAAATCAATGTTATCAAAGGGATGACAAAACCAGGATGACAACTCTTCTGTAGCTCTCTCAAATCCCCTCTGGCATTCAAGCACTCAGCTGATAGCAGTTTCCTATCTCCACTCTTTAACAGTTCCTCACTGAGATGCAAAACTTTCTTGCTTTTATTCTCCAACAAGACTATCTCACTGCTTATTCTGTTTCTTACATCTTGAAGGCAGGCATCATGTGACTTGCCCAATGTTTCCATTTTGGACAATGTTCGGTAATTAGAAGCAGTTACCTTTAAGTTGCTGAGCCTGTTGAGAATACCCTACAAGTAAATTGGCAAAATACGGTATGATAAATATTTTTCTCAAATATATTTCATTTTTTCACCTCTCCATTTTGGCAAAAAAAATCCAACAACTTTTAATTCTATCAAGCAAATTGTCTTTCAATAAGCTTGAGTTGCAGAGTGTAAATTAAACCTACAACTGACTTGCGGACGTCATAAGTTTGATTTAATAGTTGGGAAAACTATTATCAATAAAAAAGAGCAAGTCAACTCAGGATATCTGACCTAGTATTGCCCATCTTCTGCTGATGGTGCTGCCTCCCCTTAATCTGCCCCTAAGAACTAAATGTGTGACAAGTATAGTTCTGGCCATCAACCCAAAATATTATACAAATCTATTTTAGACAAACATAGAGTGTGATATCAATAAATATTGACTACATTGTACAGAGAAATGATTGATCGGAAGAAACCCGACAGAGCCAGGATATGGCACACATCTGGGAGAAATAAAACAAAACCCCTCTTCGACAACAACAATTTTATAAATTTTGAAACCTTACATGTGAGAAAAACCCCTCATAACTGGAGTATAGCAAAGTCAAGGTGGTAAGAGCAAAATCGGGGCAAATAATATGCAAACAGTTTATTTATTTATTTAACTCCGCCTAACTGGGATACGATACAAACAGAAAATTATAAGCCGGGAGACCACTACAGCACTACCAATTACAGCGGATCCCTTGTTAATTATTTATATATATAAAAAAATACTCAATAACTAAAGCTACTAATATGTAAGCCGAAAAAAACTTAAATGGAAACAAAACGAAAACTAAAAACAGTAAAACCAGACAGATTCTTGCATCCGTTATTGATAACACATTAATGTACTTGTTGCAAAATAACCTCATGTGTTAAAATCTACATTCAATGAAAAACTATTCAGTTATCTCCATTGACCCAGTTTTGATGAGAATTCCAAGTACACTTGCGGTTGCACTCATGTGGCTGTTGCATTGTTTTAGCAGGATACAACCCGGGATTGCAATGCTAGGAAACCATTAAGCTGTACTTGTAGTGTACTTTGATTAACAACAAGTTAGCAAAAAAGTGTAGAAGACTGGCGCGCGCTCTTTCCATTCGTCGCACAGTTTGTTCATGTCAAAGTTTATAAGATCATTGCTCGTTTTTCTGAGGATCAACGGAGTTTTCTTTGAACAATGTTGATTCACTTCGGATGAAACGACTCGTAGAACCTGAGAAATAACTTCCGTTCACAGGGACTTGCATTTTAGAATTGTTTTAGCGATTCTTGAGGGAGGGCCGTGAGCCAAAGCTTTCACGACTGGTTCCATATCGCCAGACATGGTTTTGTTCACAGTCTTACTAATACTCAACGACGACTTTGCTCTTTGTTTCACTTTTTGGCTCATCTGATCGCCGTGCCCTTGGATTCGAGGTGACAAACGGAGCGAAAGCGCTTCGTACGAGTGAGAAGGTGCCACTGTCGAATAAACAACTTCATGGCTTATTAATTGGACTTGGGGCGAGTCTTGGTAATGGTAATCTCAAGGACGTTAAGTTGGAGGAAGAACAATTGGTAGGATTTTCATTTACAAACAAAAGGTGTTTTTTGACTGGTGATGTCCCAGGCATTAGTTCATCTTCATTCCATTGTAGCCGTTTCACATGTCCCATCGCCGAATAAGTAGACTTCAGTTCAGTTTTTATGTCTTGGACATTTTCTTCTGCTTTTTGGTATTTCACCAAAGACTTGTAGCATTTAATGCATACTGCAATGTCCGAGTTCGAGTAAACATTTAAGTCGATGTCCAATGCCTTGTTTAAAAGTCTGTGAAGGTCAACAGAGCTTGTTCCTTTACTACCAGATTGGCGTTGTTTAGAAGTGACTTCATCTGAGCAGATAAAGCAGTTTGTATTACTATTCAGTAACTTTTTTGGAGTTGAATCCATTGTTCATCAGTTCGCGCGATTTTAATTTAACGAGAAATATGTTTGGCGCAGCTGCTAACAATTACATGCATGTTATTGGTTCTCAGTAACAAAGGGAAAGGAATGTAGAGCTTGAGTGAGCAGCCGTTGGTGGGGAGGAGCTTTGTGTGAAGGAGACTAGTCCAAATGGTGTATACTACAGTTACTTCAGTTGCTAAAATGTGAAAGCAAGGCAATGAGTACGAAAATGGAGGATTGAAAATGATCGATTTAGAAAGTATGATCCAATCTCTTAGGCTAGCCTGGATAAAAAGAACTTTTGGGGCAAATGATGGTACATGGAAAAGTTATCTACGACACCTTCTGAATCGGTTTGGAGGCCTTTTTTTTTATTTCACTGCAATTATGACGTCAAGGACATTCCTATCACATCTCAATTTTACTCTGAGCTCCTAAAATGGTGGTCCGACTTTCGAGAGGAATTTGACACAGAGAGAGATCAACAAAACATAGTATGGAATAATAAAGAGATACGTATAAATAATAAGCCTGTATTTTACAAAAACTTTTTTGAGTCTGGTATCATCTATGTAAATGATCTTTTATTTCATTTAAATAACAAGGATTCGTTTAATATCATTTCAAAGAAAATTAGCAGAACAAATATCTTAATATGGGCTGGACTCCGACACTCCGTACCTTCACATTTGAAAACAACTAACTGTACTTCTTTAACGACCCCCCTCTCTTTTAGAATTGACAACAAGGATTTTGATGCGCTGAAAAAGAAATCAAAAGACTATTATCTATTGATTAAAAGCAGAAAAGCACAGTTTCCAAATAATTCACGATTTCTGAAACATGAGTTTAACTTAACTGATGATCAACTTAAAAAAGTTTTTATCCTGCCTCATAATCTAGCCTTCGAACCATATGTTAAAGCTTTTCAGTACAAGATTCTTAACTCTATATTATACACTAACAGCAAATTATGTAAGATAGGTTATACCGCGGTTGATAAATGTTCTTTCTGTGAATCAGAACCAGAAACGCTACCTCATCTCTTCTTCCATTGTGTGTACTCCCAGTTTTTCTGGAAACAGTTTGAATCCTATTACTATTCTTTAACAAAGGAATTCGTTCATCTTACTCTGCAAGACGTATTGATAGGAATAATAACCTCTAAATGCCCCTTACTTAATTATTTGTTACTAATAGCTAAGATATATCTTTGGGATTGTAGAAGGTCGGAAACGCTTCCACATCGAAAGCTGAATATGTGTGTGCGACAAAATGAGGCAGGAGAAAATCACAAACTTATCAATATTTATGCGCGGGATCGCTTCAATAAAATAACATTTAAAGGAGTATCACCTAAATGTTAATGTCTTTAGCCGAAAATCCTCCAAACCCCCACCCACACGATAAATAACAGCCAGTCCCTTATCAACGTGTACCCTGGACGTTCTCAAAGCCCGTTTTCGCTACATTAGATAATTAGGTGGTCCGGGCAGACAACGGACTTTTCTCCCTTGCAGCGCGCCATTTTGAATCGACCAGTTACAGAATCCAATCACAGAACGGTCTCCATAAGGATTCATCCTGGAATTCTGACCGTCCAGTTTTTTGAGAACTATTCATCTTGCTAGACCTAGACACAAATATCCCAAAAAATGCTCTAAAAATCTATCCGGAAATTCTCAATTTTTTCCATAAAAATCCCTCCAAAATTTTTTAAATATACCCAACAGTTTCTAAAAATCCCTACATATCTCTATTTTTTTCTCACAACAATTTTTAATGAAACCTAACGGGAAACACATTTTGTACGCTAGATAGCACTTTTATTAAACAAAAGGCACTCACATGGACCAGTATTCCACGCCAACTCACCAAGTACAGTAAACAATGGGACAAAATTTTCATTTCATCAAATAAAATGGCAAAGAATATCTAACAATTTTTGTTCCAAATCATCTAAAAATCCCTCAAAATCCAATTTTTTTTCTAAAAAACCCCCAAATTTCTAAAAATCTCCTGATGCTCTAAAAATCCTAAGAAAAACTGGCTAGCCGAATAATAAAACGTCATACAAGGAACCGCTCGGCCAATCAGATTGCTGGAAACTATGTATTCAGCTCTGAAATTATACTAAAGGAAATTATAAAATAACTGAGACACTACGCACGCTCTTATTGGTCAGTAGAGTTGCTAAACCTACGTTGTATTTTACCGGGTAACCACGTTTGCCGATCTCTGGCAGCTCTTCGCGGGAACTAGAGCACTGCTCTTCGCAATAAATTAAAATGATCCTTTTTCCTTAGTGACCGGTTCAGCTACATAGCGATTAAATAGCGGTATATATATTACATATTTTAATGTTGCATTAGTTTCCTTACCCTTGAGTCACGAAAAGTGGCTTTTGCGATGGCGTGCGGGTGTAAGACTCTATTCCCTTAACAACTAATTCCCTGCCGAATGTATTACTTAGGCCCTCTTGAGACGTAATGTTTTTGGTGTTTTCAAAACAAATCGTGTACACATATAATGTTTGGGAATGGTTTTCGCCCTACAACAGTTAGATAACGGGCATTTTGTAAACTGAAGGGCGTTAAACCAATTAGTACATTCTCCCATTCTTCCTCTGAAGTCAATACTTGGTCCACAACATTGTCTCTCCAATCAGTTTTACGTACGTTTCTAACGTGACGAGTTGCTCATGGATCCATTTTATGAGAACAGCGTAAAAGTAGTCCAACCGATAAGTCGTTTTTTCAATTAATAAGATTAACCTATATAGCAGACAATTTATTCTTCATGGAGGCACTAGTATATACTGTGGCTAAGAACTTTTTTACCACAAGCAACTTTCTCATTACCACTAAAGGAAGCCAAAATATAAATAAAATTAAAAACAAAACGAAACAAGCAAGAGAAACTAATTAACAGAAAAAAGGAAAGAAGAAAAGAAAAACACCTACAGTAACAAAGTTCCTGATAGACCTGCTAAAAGTACTTTCCACTAGTTAGATAACAACCGCATTGCGTTTATCTTACAGTATAACAGGGGAAGGAGGGCTGCCCGTGACTCGTGGGTTTTTGGGATCGTATCTGCAGAATACACTCCGGGAAGAGGATATTTCCAGGTTGTAGAAAGACGAAATGCGGCCACTCTGTTGCCAATCATACAAAGATGCCTTAAGCCGGGCACTGAAGTTCACACTGATGGTTGGGCAGCCTACAATCGATTGGTCGGGCTGCCTAACGTCAGTGCACACCAAGTCGTAGTCCATACCCTCAATTTCGTGGATCTGCGCACTGGTGTGCACACACAAGAAGTGGAGTCAGCGTGGAGACAGATGACTTGGAAGAGAAAGAACTAACAGACGACAGCATGGAAGACCAGGAAGGAGATGATGACAACGTCACTGACTGGGCCGCGCTGGAGGACAGTGCCCCATCAGCTGAAGAGTACAGCTCTCAGAGTGATGATGAGTCAGACAAATTGGATCCAAACAATACCATCAGGTATTTTTCCTCATCTTGAATCATTAATAAATCACAGTAATCAACCCAGTTCCAACCCTATAGGGATTGAAGACCTGAAATTTAAGTCATTCATTACTCCACATATACTTGGTAATAATAAAGGAATAAAGATGACACTATAGATGTCTTTCACATTTGGTTTCTTATAAACAGGGTTATTTATACCATGATGATCATTTATTATTTTTAAGGGTTGAACCAGGCACTCCCTCCTGTAATGAGCCAAAATTCATTGTCTTCTTCTCCATGTTGCTGTCCCTCTTCACCATGGTGTGTTTTAAGTGTAAGAAAAGTAAGCCAGCAGCAACTATGAAACAGAGGGGGACCATGGTGATTGTATCCCAGCACTGCCCTAAATGTGGTGAAAATGCTTTTCATTGGAGATCACAACCACTGATGTTCGGAAAATATCCAGCTGGCAACATACTTCTAAGCTTTGGAGTCCTCATGGCTGGGGCCTCCATCAGTAAAATCTTGCTGGTTTTTCGGCACATGGGATTGTCTGCATATAGTCCCAGGACATTCTTTGTTCATCAGAAGAGCTTCCTCTTCCCGATTATTTTGAGCTATTGGGAATGGTACAGAGCATCCCTTATAGCACAGCTTAAGAATGTGGCAGATGTCGTCTGGAGTGGGGATGGTCGGTTCGACTCCATGGGGCACAGTGCGAAATATGGCGCATACACCATGTTTTGCAACACAATTTTGAAGGTGGTGCACTTTGAACTACTTCAGGTAAGTGACAGTATCAATTGAATTTCTGATAATTATAACATGTATATTAATTATTATGAGATAAGCATTTTGTTTGTGTGTTTTTTTGGGATTGGGTGTTCTCTATTGTGTTTGTGAAAGACAACACATTTACATGTAACTATGATGAACAAATGAATTTAATAAATGAAACAAATCCTGACAAGTCAAGACAATTTGTTTTCATTATGGGCAGTAAGGGCTGATATTGTTTATCTTTGAACAGACACTAACACATGTCATACAAATTATTCAAAACAGTCAAAATCAGAGAAAACTTAGTGGTGCACTACAAGGGCTTTTCGTGTTAGTCCATGCACAGACATATGAAAAGTTAAAACATTTGGAATCAGAGAACATGTAGTGATGAACTTTAAGGGGTTTTATTTTTTATATTCGTGTGCAGACATTAAAAGCTTGCTTATGTTGTCCTTTTAATCAAACCAATAGGCAAATGAGACTGGTGGGAGTTCACCGATGGAATTGGAGGGAGCCAAACGATGCTTTTCCTTTCTGAAATCAGTTGGCATCAATGTTCTTGTGTTTATCTCAGACCGGCATAGAGGCATAGCGAAGTGGATAAGGGAATGCCAACCTCAATGTTCACACTACTTTGACATTTGGATGAAAGGAGTCCGCAATCACCTTTATTGGTGTGTGACATCTACCAAGCTGGGATATGATCACATAATAGCAGCAAAGTGGAATTCATTTATGCGGCATGTGACAAACAAACATGATGGCCATGGTAAAGATTTTAATAAGTGTGCCCACGGGGATATTGGAAGTCGGAGATGGATTAAGATTGGTAAGGGAAAGTATCTTAGCAGCTGAAAAAATCCCAAGTGCCTCAAGGTCGCTCCCCCAAAAGCTGCCTCGCCCTTTTCAAAATGGCAGATTAGATTTCAATGAGCCAGCGAGCACTCTCAAAAGTAAGTCAGCGATATATCCTTCACAATGTAATGGGAAAAAACTACAGGAATGGACTGCATCTTATGACCAGTGCAGGCCTTTGGCTGGGCCCCACTAATAAGTGAATTCTAGATATCAACATTGTGGAAAAAAATGAAGGCTTCATTACACTTCGAAAGAACTGTATGTGACTAATTACTTTTGTTGTTGTTGTCATTTTTTATTATTTTCAGGAACGAAAGCCTATGACAAGTTGAACAAGTTGCTCACCAATACGGGAATAGTAAATGACATAAAGAACGTCACCAGACGCACAAACGAGTTGCCTTGAAGGATTTCATTCCACTTTAAATCATTGGCACCCCAAAATGGTTTGCTTCTCATGGTTAGGAACCTTTTGTCGGTAAGAACAGAACGCCTACATCAACAAAAATAACACGTTTTGATAATTTTGTTAGTTTGCTAACCACAAAACCCCTAGTGCTTATCACTATTTATGAGAAAAGGTAATTTGTCTTAGTTGCCTTTAGGGTGCTATAATCTTTTAGAAGAATGACTTTTTGAAGTGACCTAGTTGTATATTATATACAAGTTATAAGAAATTTCACAATTACATATGACAGTCCTGGTATTTTTTTTTATCCTTCATGATAGTTAATAGCTTGGGGTTAGCATTAAACTGGCTGAAAAGTGTTTCATTTTTTTAGGCACATTTTGGCATCCCTACACTTTAATGAAAATGTGAGACGAGAAACTCAGAAAAGCAAGGATGGAGAAGATTACATGAGAGTTAACTTTCCCAAGTACAAGCTTGGAGAAGAAGTGGTCAGAGAGGTTACTGTGGCACCAACATATGGTAAGTGATGATCTTATTAACATAGTATGTTTTGGTTTTACAACAATGGCTCATCTCAAGTAATCCACATCGAATTGAAGTTTTGCTGGCATTATTGCCAGTGGCTGCCAGTGGCAGTCATGAAGATATTTGCTTGTGTAACATATGTACTAGATAAATAATGTATATCCTCTGAAGTTTTTTGCCTTGTATAATGTAATTTCTATAGTCACATAAATTTAGTTTTCCTTTCTTTTGACAGGTTACGTCGAGGAATTAAAGGAGAAATTATTTAGCCTAACAAAGTCAGAGATTGATGACCTGCTAAAGAGTACTAGTGCAAAATACAAAGCCCCAGCCCCTTTGAGCTCACAGTTTACAGAAAGGGTAAACAAAGAGCAGGCAGTTGAAAAATACAGACAACAACAGGACAGAGAGGCTACTAAACTACACCCTGTGGGTAAGAATTAAGAGATAATTTTTATTCGTAGTGAATAATACTTCAAAACAGAAATGTAGGAGCTGAATATGACAGCAATAGTACTTTCCATTGTTGTGAAGTGGTAAACTGTTGATGTTAATGAGCTAGCAAGTGGATTGTAGGCAGCCAAGAACAGATGTGTAGTCATTTTTACTGGTTTAGATTCAGCTTTTTTAAAAATTATCTCAGCATTACTGGTGTCACATTACCCATACTCTCTATAAGCCAGACACCTCTCTAAGACGGACAGTTGGAGTCAGTCCCGAGGGTGTCTGTCTTAGTGAGAGTTGACTGTAATAATATTGTACCTCTAACATTCTTGATGTAATGCTCACTCTTTACAGAGGAAGAACAAGATAAATTGCATGAAGCTCCAACTTCTGCTCGGGCTGCCACAGCAAAGAAAGCTAGAAAAAGAAGACCAGGAAATTGTCGCACGTGTGGCAAACCGATGCTTGGTCACAAGTCAAGTCAATGCAAACCTAAGGAGTGACAGCTGCCCCAGGCGCGGATCCAGGATTTTGTAATGGGGGGTGAAAATAGTAAAAATAATCAATAATTCAAATATTCTGTCAATATTTGAGGGATAAGAAAAAAAAAAAGGAGTAGGCTCAGAAAAAAGTTGAAAGGGGGGGGGGGGGGAAATTCCCCCATTTCACCTCCCCTGAGTCCACGCCTGGCCCCTGGTTGTCTATACTGTTATTTTCAAGAACATTCTTGATAAATGTGTATATGTAATTTTGATGCATTACCCTTGATAGCAATTTTAGGTACTGGTATAAGTGTCAGCTTTTAATACTGATATTTCACATATCGTTTAGATACCATATTTAAATCTGTTATTGGTCAAAGATAGCTAAATTACAGAATCCAAGATGCTAGCAAATCACCGTAGTGCCAAACAAAGGTTTGAAACAAAATAATTTTTCTGATGAAGTGACACCCTAAAAAGTCTTAAAGGAAATGGTTTCTGTGAATTTAAAGGGGCTAGGTCACGCTGTTTAAGGTAATTTTGTTTAATTTTGCTGATTGTGAGCTCTAAACGAGTCTTGCAGTTGCAAAATCATGACCACATAACAACTGAGAATGATTTTGCAGCTGAGTTAATGAAAGTTGAGAATTTTATTTTTAATTAAAACAGGACCAGTGGTATAACTGTTGTCATGGCAATGGCACCACAGGTGTCATTTTGCCTCTTTTGTGATGTACAGTCCTGATGCTAAGTTTGAAGAACACGGCGTAAATAATTCTAGAGATATTCTTGATTGAGTGTTGTACTGTTTTATTGAAACCACGTATGACATCATCACTTTACTTACAAAAACGTAAATATCTCAAAAACAAAAACAGATATTGTAAAAAGAAAAATGCCATTTGTCTATACTTTGAAAGGCCTTTCAAATAAGCAGCAATTATTTTTTTACTTCAAAGGCACTTAAATGAGTTGTTTCTGTAGTGACATATGTTTCATGTTTATTACACAATACTGTTTACTGTGATGTTTTGAATTTAGATGTTATGGTAAACTAATAGACCTCTTTAGCTTGGGTGGTTTGTTGTCCCATTTCAGACCATGTGATAATACTCTTGAGAATTCTTGCTTTCAAATTTTGAAATAGTCACATGTATATGAATAAATAATTTTAGGATGGACAAAGAAACAATTCCTTAGAGATTGTCACATGGTCTGAAATGGGCAAACAAACTGCCCAAGCTAAAGAGGTCTATTGACAGTCTGAATGCTTATTTTTAATGGAGCAAATACATTACAAAAGGAGAAAGCAGTATTGAAAATGAAGATGGCCTCCAAAGATTGGTTTGGCTAAGTCAGTCTCTTTGCTGTGCTGTCTGGTAACCTCTGATCTGCTCAGTTGGGAACCTCTGCCTGATGTTGTGGTATACACAGGCTGGTAAAGGCCGTGTGTTGTCCCAGCCCATGTACCCACAAATCCAACGGACAAGCCATCGGTATGAAACTGCCCGTAGAAATCTGATGCGAAAAAATTTAAATTTTAGAATAGGGGTACATGTATCTGTAATATTATTTGCCCTACAGAGTACTGATTTATTTGACACCAACAAACCCGCCACTGTCAAACAACCACGCACAGTATATTGCTTGCTGTATGAACAAAGTGGTGATCCTGTTGGCAAGGCAACCAGAGTTTATATCTGATCTTAGTTGACTTTTCCAAATAACGATTCAGAAATAAAGACAGAAAAGAGAAAAATTTTGAAACAAAAACACTAGTAGTTTTTTTTTCGGTGAAAATCCCCTGGTAATCATGTACTAAGGAGCCTGTGGACTCTGGGCATGAGAATGAATCCCTGGTGGCAAGTCTACCAGAGTATATATCTGAGCGGATTTTTCTAAATATCAAGCCAGAAAATTAACATGGACAAAAAAGCAATATCGTTTCAACAACACCCTTGTAGAAAGTTATTTTAGTTCTCCTCTTGTATCTGATACAAGTGATTTAGTCAAGTAAAATAAGATGAGCATAAAAGAAATGGAAATACCTACAAGTAAATAATATTCAATACAGCCTATCCATTTAAGAATCATCAGGTAATATATTTTTAACTCACTGAGCTTCTGTTTGGCCATCACGACGGCGGTAGCCCCTTCCGTTTTTGTCTCTCAGTAGAGGACCCACTTGCGAGAGAACGGATCTATTTGTCATCGACGCGAAATTGTCATGGTTTGTGATGCACGATACCCTCTCAATGCTACCATCAAAGGTAAGCTTTTGGCTGGCTTGAGCGATCTCCCTGCAGCATCTAAACTCCAGCGCTCCAGACAAATGATCTACTTTACATTCCTTACAAATACACCTAGAGATGAACAAATACAAAATAGATTGATCAAGGCCCGGCACCGGATTGTTACTTTGGTCAGCCGAAGCGAAATACCTTGCTACGAACACAATTTAACGAGCTCTGTAAGTTTATGCTTCGTTCGAAAAAGAGTTGGGAGCAACTGGAGATGCAAAATAAGTCGCTAGGTATTCTAAAAAGAAAATTACTAACCATTCATTTACTGCCACTTGTCTTTCGAATCATGCACGTAGGACTGCGGGGGAAAGCCCATCTGAATCTTCTTCCTTGTCTTTATTATCGTCGCTTGAATGAGCCGGCGGCTCATTCGCGTATGGTTCCACAAGTCCCACGACTTCAATTTCGTCGGAATCACTTGTGTCTTGCATACTTGAACTATCATCGGAAGACATGTATTCGTCCGTATCAGACATCTTAAGCTTGATCCCGAAAAAGTGACAAACCTTGACGAAATATCTCCGTGTTGCATAAACAAAGATGAGAAACTGACGAACTCGAACAATTTGCTACGTCATCATTTAAAACTAGTTACCAGTTCCCGGACCCACTTTTATACTGAACGGAGCGCTCTTCAAACGGCTAAAACTTCAATTTTTCTCTCTCTGACACTATTCGGTTTTTTGCATTTCGAAAAGTACATATACAAATCTGTAAAATCACGCAAACTTTTTTTTTACTTCATATGCACTTTAAACCCTTTGTTCTGAGACGTTTTTGCAGCTGTTGTGGGTCGTATAAGGTCCCTGCTGTTGTAGTCTATAAAAAGTCTCATTGTCTACTTATCAGTGTTCAGTTTGCTTCTCGAAGTCATTGAAAAATTCCAAGCGAACAAAACTGTGCGGCTTATAATTTTCCACACCGGAAAATTCTGTACCATTCACCAGTGGAAATTTCCGGTAATTAATGCGGGAATTTTTGATTGAATGGAAAGCCCCCCAGAAATCACTGAATTTCCGAAAAGCAAACCATTCAACCGAAAATTCAGGACTGAAAGACAACTGGAACGGAAATTTCCAGGGAAAATTTTTCGGAAATTTGGGTAAACCTCGCAAGGTTGTCCTCTTTTCCGGAAATTATGTAAATTCGTAATTTTCTATTCAGCGCTAGTTCTTTGGCAGCGATCATCGCGAGTCGGACATCCCAGACAAAGATGAAGGCGACGCGTATTTGAAAATGTAGTTAATAATATTTTACTTGCCACTTATCTGTAGATAAATACTACTTACAGCTAAATTCATCAAGAAAGCGTTTAATTCTAATAAAAAAACTCCTGGCCACGTGGTGTACTTGTTTGTTCTGCATAGGTTGGCTAACAAATGTACAAAGATTTACCACGCGTGCAGAGCTATTGCACCACTAATTACACCCTTTGTTTTGTGACATTTTCGCTGCCGTTTTGGTTCGGAAAAGGTCACCACCGCGGAGCTTGGTTTAAAAGTCACGATGTCTGCATATCAGTGCTCTGTTTGTCTGTATATTTGCAATGATCTAGAGTTATTTTTGCACCATGCCTGTTGTAGTACGGTAAATACAAGTACAGCCACTGGTAGGTAGCTAAGAAATGCTACTTCAAACATGAATTAATTTAGGAGTTATGAAAACATGAACACTACCTCGCACAGGTCTTGATTTTTATCCGGGCTTTTCTTCTCACTCAGATAAATCGTCTTATTCATAGATCCTGTAAATGAGCAAGCCTCTACTTCCGTGCCTGGGTTGCAGAAGTGGGAGGACAGAACCGTTCGTCTGCTGATCAAAAATTACCTTCATTTTAAACACCTCTTCAAGAAGGGGAAAACTACAAAGAAAGATGTTTTCCAAAAAATTGCTGGTCGCTTTAACAAAACCTCAACGGTAAAAGTGAGTGACGATCAGTGCTTGAGGAAATGGCTGAAACTAGAAGCAAAGTTCAAAGAGATTGAAGACAACAATAACCTGACGGGCCGAGCCAAAAAGTGGAGGAGGCTATAGGAGACAGCCCAAAGGTAAACCCAGTGTATCGTTACGACGTCGCAGACGGGACGCCGCCTTCATCATTAAACGTGCGTAATTCCAAATCAGACGAAGGCAGTGATGCAGAAGATGATGAGATTGGCAGCACCACAAAGTAAGCAAAGACACTAAAAAGCAGAGCGAGGAAAAGAAAGAGTCATTCTTCTGCCGCAGAGATGCTTTCCTTTTTGCATTCTTACAAGAAGGAAAAAGTGGAAGAGGAAAAACTTAATTTGCTCAGGGAAATGAAGCAGGAAAAGAGTTTCAAAGCCAGTTCTTAGATGTGCTGAAAAATAAGTGACTTTAAAACTGTTGCTATAGTTGTTTTGGAGCTTCCTTGACAGAAAATGTTGAATGTTTCAGTTGCATTTTCATTAACAGAATCAAGCAAGCATTTGAAAGATGACATTGATTTGACTAGCCATCATCATTGTTTTTTATTCGTTTGTTGCTCAGATTAATTATTTCATTTAACACTGACTAGTTCTGGACTGTTATTGTTCCATATGTGAAAGTCTGAAAGATAACAATAAATGACCTTATTTGTTGCCATAATTATAATGTAACTCAAGTATATTGACTAGACAGTCATCCATGGTTCATGGACAATGTTCATTAGGTGTGTTCTCTTCTGCTCTGCTCTCTCATCAGAGCAGTGGGGTTCATCTACAGGATGATCATCGTTATCCTCATCATCCATGCAGCATTCGTAATAATCATCATTCACTAAACAAACATTATGCAAAACACAATCAGATATTACAAGGTGAACCGATAATGTAAGATCTAAATGATCCAAGGAAAGAAGTTTTCTCCATCGTCCCTTTAAAAGCCCGATTGCTCTCTCTACTTTTTGCCGAAGGGAAGGCAGCACTGTGTTAAACCTCCTCTGCTGGGGCGCCAGGTGGCCATTGTCCCTGTAAGGAGTAATTAGCCATCTGAAAGAGAACAACACGAAACATGAGGCACTCGTCATTGCACTTAAAATGGATTGCGTCATGCTCATGTTAAGTTCCAAAAAGGTTCCTCTTGTTTCTGTTATTAATCTTGATTAAATACTGAATATATGAGCGAGAGCAAATAAAGATCTATTGGTGAAGTTCATGTCAATGAATTAATGTACCTCTATAAAGGGTATCCTCCATCTCCTAAAAGGTGAGTGTCGCCAGGAAACTTGTTTGCTGCCATTCGCCAAAGCACGGAGTTACGGAGGACTCGCGAATCATGAACTGATCCAGGCCAACCAGCCAAAACACCCATAAAGAGCATTTTGTCATCACACACAACCTAAAGAAGCAATTGCAGAAACCCACATGATTAGCAGGTTGCGCAACGCATTTTATACCTCATTTTGTATATTTTAAATTCATTTATACAAAATCACTAGCATAGCAGACCTGGTCTTTGTTTTATTTAGTTTTTTTTCTTTTTTTGCTACGCCGTCTACCTGCACGTCAAATGAGTGGAATTTTTTTCTGTTCACATAAGCTTCTGGCTCTTGTTCTAGGGCACGGATCCGAATGTGGGTGCCATCAATCAGCCCAATGATGCCAGGGAATCTCCCTTCGTCTTCAAAAACACTTCTTATTTCTTGCTTTTGATTTGCTGTAAAATAGATATTTCAATGTAAAAATTGAAAATTCCCAACATGTATATTTTGTAATTTTAAAGCTAGTACTCACACCGTCTAGCCATTTGATATAATGTCCTGAAAGATCAACAGCTGCCTGTGAAAGTCGAATAGAATTCGGTTAACACTACTCATGGTAATGTTGAACCTGTCGGCGACAGCGCATGCAGGCTCTTGATTCCCCATGCTCCACAGGAAGGCTGATACTTGCTTCGCCAGCGGAATGGCAGGTCTTCCTGAAGTGTTACCAAGGGTTATCCTTGCCGTCCTCATGACTCCCTGTGCGAATAGCTCACACGTTTCTCTTGTCATACGAAAATGGCTCTTGAATTCATCCGGCAGATAGGACGGCACGGTAATTTCCATGAAGTTGTAAATTCTATTTAAATTGCGCCGCGTGTAGCATCGGCCAATGGCACTCAAAACAATTATGTCATCGTCGTCAACCATCAACTCGTCAATAATTAACTCTACATCACTGAATATTTCTAAGGCGAACAAAAGTTCTGGAGAGTCAGCCATTTTAAATTTTTGAGGGCAAAACTGCGAATGAAACGGCTTATCGTTTTCCACTTTGGTGCATTCAACCGGAAAATTCTGTACCATTCGGTCATGGAAATTTCCGGAAATTCACAACGGAATTTTGGGGTGAATGGTAAGCAACCTGTTTGTCTACATTATTCAGTTTCACAGGAACATTTTTCAGAAATTGCTGCTTCAATTACAGTACCGCTCAAATGTAAGTTACCACTTCTCGTCTCGTTTCTTGCGAGACGCGTATCGTTTCTCTCGAGAATCACTGAAGCATTTAGTTTGGAATATATTAAACATGTATTACTCGCAAGAAGCCAGCGTGCATATCAACGACGGTGCTACTATACTCACATGTAAGTATCACCAAAAAGTGCGATCGAATGTACACTGTAAGATACTCTTGTGTATCGATTGACTGCTCTATTCATGTCGAACAAACATATCGCACATTCGTATACAAAAGTATGTTTTCAGCAACGTGATATTTTTAAGTTACGAATGACAAAAATGTAACAGACACAGCGAAAAGTTAAACACATTTCTGTGAACTACAAACGCAAATACCTAATTTCCGGACCGAGTGGCGTTTCAGTCCTTCACGTGAGACGCCACTCGGGCCGGGAGCAAAGTCGCGTGCTAGCATTTTGAAGTCTTCTCAATTTTTCGCCTTTTCAATAGTACGTGTATCCTTTGGTAATTGAGAACATTGTCTTCTCTGACGACATTTCCAGATTTAAATTTACACAAAAGCAAGGTAAATTAACGTCGAAACGGCGAAAGTCTGAAATACATCATGTTAGCAATATTTGACATCCGAGACTTCAATTACTGCGTTCATTTTGGTTGATAGAGCTTTCGATTTACTGAAATGTTGATTAAAACCAAGGTTAGTCACCACTAGGTAGACCTTCACAAGCACATCAAGGGAAGCAGTTGAATAAAACTCTGGGAAATTGAAAGACACAGCTTTCTAAGCGTCCAGCATTTCATGTGCTAAGAGCAACAGTCACGCTGTTTGCTCCATGCTGATTGGATGCATTCTTTACCATCATCCAACCAGCGTGGAGTAACAGTGTGACTGCCGATGAGCTTTCTATGACACGTTATTAAAGTCAAAATTAACTGTGCTAACTTTTTGTAATATGAATATTTAAACAGTTCTTTTTATTAGCCATTACTTTCTAAATCTGTTCTTTTTCAAACTATTACTTTCTAATTGCATCTCTTTGCCACAGAGTTAATTGCAAATAAAGTCTACATTTACAAACCTTGCTAAGAAATACTTCTTTTCACAGGGTTAATTGCGAATAAAGTCTACACCTACAAAACTTCCTAGGAAATACTTCCCTTCACTCAGATAATTGCAAATAAAGTCTACACTTACAAAACTTGCTAAGAAATACTTCTTTCCACAGGGTTAATTGTGAATAAAGTCTTCTTTCACACACGTATATTGCGGTAAACAGTCGAAACGCGAAGTACATAGTCTGAATATAAGTTTATTTTCTTAAAAAAATATTTTGTAAGTATTATGAATTCCTCGCAAATGTTCTACATAAAGGTCTTTTCTTTACAATTCACTGCTTGAAGCTGCACGTCTTCCTTCCCATGCGATCAAAATCGCTAGCATCAGCTTTTCTGCAAATAATGAACCGTTCAAATTTTCTGTGAAACTGAACCATGCAAAATTTCTGCGGAAAATGAACCATGCAAATTTTCTTCTTCAAGCGTGGTATCTCAAGTGCCGTTGCTTGCGATCATTACATCTATCACTGCACTTTTTGCTGATATAATATGGATCCAAATGTGCTTTGTGAGTGTGCGTAACGACTTTGGAAACGGCTGAGTTTATAAGAAACACCAACCGCTCTGAGTCTCAATCAGCAACAACGATGATGTCTACAACGGCATCGGAGTTCCCGGCAACATCGCAGACATCATCAACAACTGCGATATCTGTGATGCACCCACGACCTAACAGTGTCCTGAGCCAAACAGATGGTAATGCTTGTGATGAAACAGTGAGAAGTGAGCACAACCGTCTGTTTGGCTATCGGCTACCAGCTCCTGTACGAGGACGAATGCCACGTGGATCAAGTCGCGGGGCTCCTTACACAAATTCTCGCTCTGCGCACTCTGCGCGAGGACGTGCAAACAATACATGGACTAGGTCATTCATTTGTCTGGCAGTTGCAGGGCAGCAAACCCCGCCATCAACTGCTGAAAGAATCGATCTGTCGCTTAATGATCTCGGGGAAAAGAAATTAACGTTAACAAAGGATGGGAACGTCGCCGAAGTCCACGAAACAATTTTATCTGCCTTCTCTGCTCTTGGGGAAGGTTACGAAATTCTCCGTGCGATGGAAGGCCAATCCAAGGAAATCCTTCTTATTCCTATGCCTCCTAATGGCTTCAGTGTAAACTATTTGCAAAGCGTTCTCGGGCAAGCTAAGGGATACCTCAGGCCCTTGCAACAAGACATCATGGAGACCAGTCAAGGGGTCAATGCAAGTCCCGAGAAGGTATGAACACGAATGTTATCATCAAGGAGCTTAAGCAGGCGCGTTTTTTGAGACGCGGACGGCAACCAGAAGAGAACATTTCACGTGCTAGGACCATATTGACTCGCAGATGTTTATACTACTCATCTCTAATGGAGAAAAGATGCTTAACAATGTGGATTTGGTTGTCTTAGGGCAAGTCAAAATTGAAAACAGCTCACTTCCAGTTACCGTCCGCGTCTCAAAAACGCGCATATTAGTCAAGTGTGGGGGAGCTGCGGGGGTGAAGGGGAGGGGTTGTTTGCCTGTAGGGATGGCCTGGTCAGAGTAAGAAACATTGTTGTGGAAAAATTGTTTCTTGTTATCCTTCCTGGGTTGGCTAGATTGGCAGGAAGCAAACAAAATGTTTTGCTGCCCCAGTGGCTAAAAGTGCCTATTCATGCAGTCCTCATGAGCTACAATTGCTACAGTACATGTAGCTACATTTCACAAACAGTCATACAAAGCAATGAGCAACTCTCTCTCCTTGCCCTTCCAATTCCTTGCCTTTGTTCCCTTCTTGTTTCTATGACCTGTTTGTGGCTCTTATACTTCAACTTCGAGGTCAGCCATTGTTATACTCTTGCCATTGCTGGAAAGCCTTTTGTAATGTCAAGCACTAGAACCTAGTCAACATTATTTTCATGGTGGCTAAACTAGGAAAGATGTAAGTTCAGATGCAAAATTTGTGTCCCAGAAGCAAAAATGTTTTTGACAAGTGGCAAAACTTGTTTCTGCAACATATGTTTTGCATGCAGCTAGCATATTTTTTTTTCCTAGTTCAAGATGACAGGCACGTCAATAATTCTTCTGTCTCTCTTTTAGGGTGACAAACCAGAGGAGAATAGTTGCTCCAAAGTACCCTGTTCAAACTGTAATGATTTGGTACTTATAAGTAATATGAGAGAACATCAGCTCTCTTGCCGTGGGGGCAGTTCTTCGGGAACACCAGACAATAACAGATGTGAAAGGAGGTACAATGTATGTCTTGAATACTTCTTCATTTCACTGAGCAGCTGACTGAATGGCTGGTGCATGTTTTCACATTGACTTCAACCATAGATTATCAAGTGTTGGCTTCCAATGCCAGAGTACAAAATTGAGCTATCATTCACTATTTCAAGATATCATTGGTAACAATTTTAAAGTAGCCTGTAGAAGCCACAAATGTAATAAGCCTTGACCACAAATGTAATAAACGGCCGCAAATGTAATAAGAGTTTGACCACAAATGTGCGCAATGAAGCAAGATGTCCATTATCACTTATGACTTCTTAGGTCAGGTGACTTGAAAGAATGTAATCAAAATTCCCTTTGAACATTGGTAACGAGAACAAGAGAAGGATATTGTGTAAAAAGTTGGAGAAAAGGGGAACTGTTTTTCATTTTTAGCTATCTGTTTTAAGCCAAAACGAGAACTTGAGCACCTGATGATATCTCAAAGATCATTTCTTTTTTCAGCTTCATTACACTGGCATTGTAATTTGTACTAAAACTGGACCACTATTTGTATGTTTCTGTTGCTGTATGTGTGTTTTTGCACTCTTATTCTTGTGACAGTGCCCCTTTAAATATCAAGAGTGTCGTAGTCAGCTGATTTTCCTTGGAACATCAAAACTCCGGACAAAACAACACTGGAAACCATTCATCTTTATTGGCCACAAACTGTTAACTTTGACTAACTTCAGCCTGCATTTATTTTTAATCTTTTCTCCGGGTTTTATTTTACTCTGATCAGGCGCCAGGTCAGACTCATGTTGTTACCCGTTGCCTATTACATCAAGGAACCCAACAATATTTTTACTCTAAGTTAAAATTCATACACCAGAAACAGTCAAATTTCAGTGAAAATCAGACGAGAAGGGGACCAAAACAAAATAACTGGAATAGACACACAATTTTCTTTAGTAAAAAGCAATGTGAACCATATGTCAAATGTTTCTTTGATTAAAAAAGCTCAGTACCCAACTCTTACATTGCATGGTCGAATTTAAAGAACACAACGTCACTGTTGTCACTTTCTTGTAAACAGCATCTAATCAGCTTAACGGTATGCCTCCTGCAACTAACACAACTGCATTGTATATTAGCTCCTGATAAACTTATTTCTTCCAATGAATATCTGTGATGGCAAAGCAGCCATATGACTGGGGAGGAAGCTTGAGCCATGCCACATGCCATTTCAGCGAGTTTAT
The DNA here is from genome assembly GCA_964020085.1 of Micromussa lordhowensis. Taxonomy (NCBI): domain Eukaryota; kingdom Metazoa; phylum Cnidaria; class Anthozoa; order Scleractinia; family Lobophylliidae; genus Micromussa; species Micromussa lordhowensis. The sequence continues at coordinate 28,883,257 of OZ026602.1, read as the reverse complement.
AATTTCCTTCAGGTGCATAACGGCACCGCTGCATTTGCCTTTCAATTTTATAATGCTGCGCACCCTGACGGTTGTCGGCTCGGCTCGGCTCGGCTGGAAGCTCTGGGATGTAGATGATGGGAAATGGCTCTCGATCAACCGTAGCTCTAAAGAATCTGTTCACCGCTTTTAAATTGTTCCTCATGAAGGGAAATGAAAATAAAAGAAACTTTATTATAATTTCCAGAACGTCATTGTTTAAAAACTGTTACGCATTTGTCTCTTGTTCCTGACTGGCGAAATTGTCTTCTTGGTGTTCATCATCATAATGGAGCAATACGTCATCTTCAATGACATCATTTACAACTTCGTGGTCAGTTACGTTTTCATGTATGTTATTATCTACGTATTCATTGCTCGGAGCCATGGTACCAAACTGACATAATGCTCACCATGATTCTCAGCAAAGTGACCTAGGTGGACAGTGCCCATGGCGTAGCTGGATGTAGGATGGCCCGCTCCAGGACCAAGGGTTGAAATTACATGGATATTAATATTAAACAAATTTGCAGCAGCATAGAGTGTTAGCTGATCACCACTAAAGATACACTTAATGGTATGGAATTTGGGAACTGAATGTTAATGTTAATATTTTTCAGTGGCATAATGGAATTAACCTCCTAAATGTTAAGGCACCACCTAAAGAGCCCCAGAAGTGTGCTCTGTACCTTCTTGCTAAGTTGTTCACCAAAAAAGAACTGTGTGAGGGAATCTTGTTCCAATAAAAAAAGATCTCTCAAGCCACCTCTAGATGAGGCTAGAGTGTCAAAAATGTTTGGTAAGTTACTTTATACCTGACACAGACAGTTATAATTTAGTTATTCCCATCAATGATAGGTCAATGAACATAATTTAAGAGTTTCCAGAATGGTATAATTAAACAACAACAACAAAAATAAATAGACACTAATACTACTGAATAAAGGGAGAATCAAAAACCTGAATTTGCAATGAAAAATTTTATAAATTTAGGCCATCAGCTATAGTTTATTGTATTTTTGTACAGACAAAAATAATGATATTAAGACATCTTTGAAGTTACGGCTACAGTACATCAGAGATAAATGCAGGCCATGATTCATCAAATAGATTCCTTTTGACAGTGCATGCACTTACTCAGTTGAATTAACAAATGGAAATGTTCAAACGTGGTAAGAATTTGAACAAAGAAGTACCAGTATGCTCTGATATCAGAAAAGCACTTGTAGCATGATGATGGATGTAATCTTACCATGTTTTGACATCCGCCACATGTTATCGGTGTACACACACTGACAAATGGAATCTATTGATTTGTTTTGTGCATTGTTTTTTTCTAGCTTTTTCCCATCAAGATGCTAATTGTGCCTCTATAGTTTAATTGCAAACTCATGCAGACCAATCAATAACTGAGGCTTTCACCTGCAATTCCACTGTTTACTGGTCATGTCTTTAATTTGTTTTTGGGGTGTGTTGGAAAATATTTACATGATGATTTTGTTTCATTTTCCCAGATGTTCTCAATGCACAATACACAGCCGAGAAAGTACAAAAGTACAGGCAAGCCATAATTGATGCATGCAATCAAAAGTGCAGGGACATGGCAAGGAAGGAAGCTGGATCATCCATATTGAAATGCACCAATGGCACTGACAACAGCGATCAATAAAGGGCCTTTAAAATTTTAAGCCCACATTTTACTTTTAAACAAAATGTTTCACAAATTTGTCTTGCATTTTCAGTGAACTTTGTCAATTTGAAACTTTCTTCTACAAAAAGAGTGCAGAGCAGTTTTGCAATGCAGTCAGTTGGTAAAGGGCATTACTTAAGTTAAGTTTTCATGGAATGATGGAAATATATTTATAACAAAATATTGCCAAAGGATTTATTACGATTATCACTTTTCGTTCTTGGATTTGGATGTTAGTGGAGAAATGCTTGTTATGACCACTGCATTATTTAAGACATTTGAATGTTGTACGTTAGTTATCAGTTTTTAATAATGTGATCAGCATTTCAAATCTGTTCAGGAGCTGCTTCACAACTGGAACTGAAACGTATTAGAGAGTTTGATTAATAAAGATTGCACTGTACTAAGGAAACTAATGAACTTGAGTGCGGCATAAACTGCTTTATCTTGCAAATCTCACTTAAAGTAACGTTAACCTTTCACATCAATTACCACGATGAAAGGATTTGTTTATGCAATTAAGATCGTGGCCTGGTTAAGGTTAATGTGTTACTGCTCAAAAAGCACCTCCTGGATGTGGGATGTGAGATATGAGAATATATGTTACATCTTGATAAAATTTCAATTAAACTTCTCTTGCCTCACCAGCTTAGATGCATGTTGCCTATCAATATACCTGCATGGAAGATCATCCATATTAAACTTTCCTGTAAGATCATCCAAGTACTTGCAAGTTTTTGTTTCAGGTTCTCTAACTCTTGAATTGCCAAGTTGAGACCACTGGAAGATCTTGTTGAGATCTTGTACAAGATCTTAAAAAGATCTTGCGATCTTGCAAGATCACTGAAAGGCCCAGTTATTAGATCTTACTAATATATTAAAAAAATCTTGCCAAGATCATTGTAAGATCTTGTCAAGATCTTACCAAGATCTTGCATGATCCTGCATGATTTTACGAAAATTTTGATCAGATCATTACCAAGATCTTGCCAAGATCATTAAAAAATCTTGTCAAGATCTTACCAAGATCTTAAAAATATCTTTCCAAGATAATTGAAAGATCTTGTCAAGATCTTACCACGATCCTGCAGCTTCTTGCAGGATCTTGTCCAAAATCTTACATGATCTTACCAAAGATCTTGCCATGATTTCACCAAGATCTTGTCAAGATCTTACCAAGGTTTTCAACCTGGGAATCTTGCATGTTGAAGCTCGATTTCAGATACTATTACTCATTGATCAAAGTGTTTAAAACTTCTAACTGTAACAAAGTATGTTAAAACCAGTGTCCTAGACATAAAACAGTCAACTCATTAAAATACTACCATCATTTTAACTGTGGGGTTATGATACACTGCAATAGAGTAATTTTGCTCACACCATGAAACAGTTTGCAGTAGGTACTGTTTAACAGAATCTATTGAAGTGTATTAGTCTAGTCTGGTCTTTTGTTTTGACTTAGGCTGTATTTAATTTTGTGTTGGCCCTTTAGAATGTTACATTGATTTGAACCTACAAATACCGGTTCTAGGAAATAGACTAGACCTCAGCACTTGACTAACACCAGCTAATTGGGGTTACACTAACATTGTATAGTGTATCTGTTTCATGGCCCAAGGGAAATCACTTCAGCTTGTCCTTCACAGTCTTGTCCAAAAATTGATGGTTTTTAATAACCCAATGCCCAGGTTTGTTCCATTTCAATATTGCAAATTGTAACTACATCGAATAAAAAAAAGGCCAGCACTACTTCCACAAGAGTCAGGTAATCACAAATTTCCCCAATATCAAATAAATATAAAGTTGACTGAATGTTCACAACTGCTCTCATTAATATTTTAGGGATAAGTTTGTGAACAGTGGATGTCACGTTTATGAACAGGGAAATTCGTGAGTATACCAATGCCCCCAAAACACTGATAATGGATCATGTGTGATTTAACAAACTTTCCCTGTTTGCTTCTCGATCCATAATTTTTCACACAGAGCATGTCTGACTTTAGCTCCTCATGAGAAGCATCGCTTATGCTAGTACAGTTTCTCATTCGTAGCAGCTTTCTTAACTCCTCTCTGTTCCTCTTTCCACCATTTTCATCAAGGGATAAATCAAGCTTTCTTGAGATGGCATCTCTCTGCATAATACAAATGTTATGAAGCACCATGCATGCTAGGGTGGCTATATGGGCTTGATCTCGGCTGCTTTCACTTTTCCGGAGTAGGACCCTCCACCTCCCCTTAAGTTGGCCGTATGCAGCCTCTGTTACCATGCGTGCTCTACTCAGGCGATAGTTGAAGTAATGCTGCTGAGGTGTCAATACAGCATTGGTAAATGGCTTCATTAACCAAGAACGAAGGGGGAATGCGGAGTCTCCAACAATAAGAGGTGGGGCAGTAATATCCCCCACAGCTTTACCAATTGTTGGAATAAAACCCTCTTGAATTGAGTTCCGGAGGAAAAAGAACAGAAAAATTACAGCATCATGTGAGTTCCCAGGGAACCCACAGCTGCCCCAAACAAATCTATAATGGGAATCTACCAGGCCCATAAGTACTATAGAATAAAAGTTCTTAAAGTTATGATATTCCTTACATGCCTCAAGTCCACCAGGAGGGCATTTAATTGGAATATGACAGCCGTCTATTGCTGACAAACGGCAAGGAAATTGCCAAAACTCATCCATATCCAACATTTTTTGTCTTGAAGTCATCCTGAGTCTTGGGCATGTGACTTGATATGCACTCACTCCAAAGATGGTCAACAAGGACTTGACAGACTTAATTAACGATGGAACAGACCGTAGATATGCCTACACCTGCCATCTCTGCAATGGTATATAAATAGTCTCCTCTGCCTAATCAATATAATCAAAGCCCTAGCCTCAGTTCTGGGGAAATTGGATCCTCTGTCACTGTTTCTCTAGCAAGAAATTGGTCAATACGATTTAATATGTAGCTGAACGTTGACCGAGAAACCCGAAATGTTTTCTTGAATCTCACCTCTGAATAATTGTTCCAAGCATTCTCCCACCATCCAGTGTTTCTGGTCAACCGACGACAGGAGTGATGTTGTTTCGTTGCAATGAAATAAACAACAAAGCAAGAAAACAAGCATTCAATACTCTCTTCCTCCGAACAACTAGGTGGTTTAATGCCATTTGCATGTTAAGTCGCCTTCTTCTTCCTTCACGGATGGCATTAGTGATGAGAAATTCTTTCGAGTTGTTTCCCGTGCGATTTTCTGAAAACTCCACCATGTTGAATCCTCTCCGCTGACCATAATGGTTTTATTTTGTTCTTCGGCATTTTGGTTCGACTGCATTAGGTACTTTAATAACGAGAGAGTGCTTTTGCAGCTTTGGGCAGATAACATCGAGAAAATTGAAAGCAAGGACAGCCGGAAAGCATGGGAGGATATCACGAGAGCGCTAAACAAAAAACAAGGGCTGCAGAAAACCATAGAACAGTGCCAGCGCAAAGTGAAGCATCTTAAAAATCAGTACAAAGACAAAAAGGACTGGAACCGACGGCAAAGCAGGGGAAATCTCTGTAAAAGTCCACATTACGAACAAATCGATGCTGTTTTAGGCTGCCGTGATATTATCACGTGCAGCAATGTAGAACAGGCTGGAATACAGCTACCAAAAACTTCGCAGAATGGTGGAAGCTCGTCAGAGGACAGTCCAACAGCAAGTGCTGCCGAAGCGGCATCCAGCTCTAGCTCACCTAACACCCCGACGACAGCGGCTAAATCTGTAGTCAAACGAAGAGAAAGAAAAAAGACTTTGAAGCGTCCTTCCCGCGTGGACAGCGACAGCGAAGGAGACACCTCTATTGGTGAAGCCATAAAAAAGTTTACAACCGAGGGGGAGCAGATGGCTCGGGTTATGGAACGAATGCAAGATTCACAAGCCCAGCAGTTGCAGCTCATGACTCAACTTGTTAACTCTTTTAGCAGGTACATGGATAGTAAGAATACACAGAAAGAATGAACTAACACAGTAATGAACACTTGGACAATGGTTTTGTTACTGTTTGATGTGATTTAATGCATTGATCAGACTTGCTACCTTGTGATATTTTTTATTTCTTTCAAGTTTTTTTTTTCAACCGGATGAACTTTTTGAAGGCTACAACTGAAACGTTAATATTTGATAGGTAATGTGATGTTTTTAAAAGTTTGTTTTGCTAATAATGATTCCGAAAAACGATTTAAGAAAATTGACTGATTTACTTGAAAAAACTAAGTCATGCTCATTTCTTGGCTGTAACACATAGAATGTCACATTTTTGTAATGTAACGCAATCAAAAGATTTCAATTAAGAGGAAAGGTGGTTTTAAAAATGTTTTTCAACATTGCTGATTATAATATATTAGATGCTGTACAATAAAATATTTTAAAATCATCTACATGTTGCCGCAAACAAAGTCCTTTAGTACGCCTCGTATTTCATCAGCATCTCCAAAAACTAAATTATTGTTTCCATCATTGTCAGATGGGCCATCGTCGTCTTCATCATCCCAGTCATCGTTAGCCTCTATGCAAAAGTCATGGAGGACAATGCATGCAATAGTGGTCTTGATAGCGAAATTCAGGGAGCTGTCTAGGCGTTTCTGTAAAACTCTCCAGCGACCCTTTAAAATTCCAAATGCTCGCTCTACTACAACTCTTGCTCTGCTAAGCTCCTTGTTGAAGGTTTTTTCGTCGGGGTCATTTGTTCCCTCTGGAAATGGCTTAATAAGCCAAGGTGCAAGGGGATAAGCGCTGTCTCCAACTAGGTAAGGACCTATGTCATTCCCATTGATATTCACTAGTGGGGCCTGTAAGATGTTTCCATTTTCAGCTTCTTGATAAATGTTACTGTTTCTCAAAACCCTGGCATCATAAGCACTCCCAGGGAATCCTGCAACTGCATCAATGAACTTTCCCATACCATTTACAACTCCTTGAACGATCATGTCATGCTGCTGGTAGCGACTAAAGTAGTCCACTGCATCTACTCTTGGCGTGATGATTGGGATATGTGTGCCGTCTATAGCACCAACAACGTTGGGTAATTCAGATCTTGTTCTCTGAAAAGTTTCAATGCACTCGGTCGTCTCTGCGATTCTAGTAGGGAATTTGATGTGTTGATTTTGCTGATCATATAGAACGTTCACGACATCTTGTACCGCTTCGATGACTGTTGACTTCCCGACGTTAAAAACCGGAGCAATGGACACATATGAATTTCCATGTGCTAGTCTGTATAAACCAATCGCCAATATCTTGTCCGGTGGAATACAGTTTCACATAGATGTATCTTGTCTCGCAACATGTGGATTTACCATGTTTAAAAGTTCATTAAAAGTTGCTCTTCGAACTCGGAGTTGCTGCTTAAAGTAATCAACGGGAATCCTGTGATCATTATAGTGGATCTCGAACCATGATTGTCGTGGCCGCGGCAAACACCAATACCTCAATCGATTTCACCTTCTTCTCTGCTTCCGCCTGTGTCGGTACACAGCAGCAATTGCCAACATTTGCCGTCGGCGAATGTTGTTAAAAGCATACAAACCAATAAGGTTTTGTAGAGTAAAGAAATTAAAGAGAGATTGGAGAAAAGTTGCCAACAAAACGAGAACCAGCCTCATAGCTAACAAAATTGGTTTGGCGCTTTTTTCGCACGTAAAAATTAAAATAATTAACATACTCGTATCTTACAGTACCGCTCAGATATACGTTAACTGCGCAGACGCGTATTATACGCACAAACGCGTATGACTATACGCACATATGCGTATGACTATACGCACATACGCGTATGACTATACGCATATACGCGTATACCGATACGCACATACGCGTATAGTTATACGCGTATATACGCATATACATGCGCGTATGATGTGTCTTTGTTATTCAGGACGAAAACTTTTCTTTGTGTTTCATTGTTGTGAAAAAGAAAGAGTCTAAAAAGCAATGATCCAACAACGGAAAATTAAAATATTTGCATAAAGCAAATGGAGATCATGTTAAAAACACGCACGTCGCATCGCTTCATGTATTTACTGAATAACGAGAAGCAGCAGTTTATCTGCTTTATCTTTCGCTGTTGATGAATCGGAATGAAAAGAAAAATGTTACTTAAAACTCGGCATTTAAACGTGTGAATTATCTGGCGATTTAACTAAGCATATATTCACGTAAAGCGCTTCCGGAAAGTTCGATCAAATTTTAAGTTCCGAGAAAAACTGCAATAATTTTAGGAAAGTCGCTCCGTAGATGTAGGTAATTGACTACAGCTGTACAAGACATATAAACAAACTTCCCTCGATGAATGTTTGAGAACAGATAAAAACCATACAATTTTGTATCATGAAAGATGTTTTCACTAATTCAACGCAGTCTGCGGTCTGTTTTTCGCCACGCATCGGCAAGTTTGCGAAGACCTTGTCGAAAAAATTATATCTCCGGTTATATTTGACACAAATCGTTCATTCAAACAGTAAAATGTTCTTTCTTTAACCAGATAATTGTTTAGATGTTTGAATGTTCCTTGCTATAAACTTAGCATTCGAACGACTTGCGTTTGTGACATTCTGACAGCTCATCCGCAGTCACGTTGTTACTTCACGTTGATTGGATGATGGTAAAGAATGCATCCAATCAGCGTGGAGAAAACAGCGTGACTGTTGCTCTTAGCACACGAATCCGTGGATGCTGGTCGCTTCGAAAGCTGTATTTCTGGAAAATTATTTGGCGGTTAGCACTTGGATTTTAAATGGATCTTCGATTGAATGCCACGAGAAGAAGCATCAGCCTTTCAGTTTATCTGGTGTTAGATTTGGAAGCCGGGCAATTCAAATTTCTGCGTGAAAATCTGCTTGGCGCTGGGCGGTCGAAAATGGGCCTTCCAGTTCCACGCTTGACTCCTTACAATGTGCAGTAAGAGTCAAAGCAAAACCCACCAAATCGCTCAAATTCACTATTTTCTAACGAGCAAACAGTTTAAGTGGAAAACATAATTTAAAATACTTGGGACAGCTTGAGGATTAGTTTAGACAAAACATACGCAGAATTACGCAGCACACAAATGACGAGTGTCATGACTCTCGCATGTAAACAAGAAATAAACTATTCGCATTTATATTTGCAAATGTCCAAAATATTCGCCGCTAAACTTGGGAGAAGTTTCACATGCGGGTTTCTTTGTCGATTCTGCTGAAATATGATGCAGCGGTATTTAAATTTATTTTGAACACAATCATTCCAAAGCCGTTGCGGCGGATGTAGTGTGGTAAGTGTTGAAAACGTCTCCTCTTCTCATGAAAGTTCCGTTCGAAAAGGATAACCCGTTTATATCGATAAGCACATACTTCTATCTAACTCATATACACTTGCAACAGCGTATCGGGAGAAGTCTTCATGCTGCCCGTACTGTAGTCGTTTGGCTTTTTAGTGCTGTCAAGCTTTTCTTTAGAACAATAGCCCGCTGACAGTAGAAAGACAATAAGCTAGCTCATAAATACTAATGAACATACGCGTATATGGGTATATACGCATTTTTATACGCACATACGCGTATAGGTATACCCACATACGCGTATACTCATACGCACATACGTGTATGCTCATACCCATATACGCGTGTACCTATACGCACATACGCGAATATTTATACGCGTATTATGCGCATGTTTTGGTTAACGTATATCTGAGCGGTACTGTATATCACCTTGTCGCATACGTGCGACCCCTTTGACCCCGGTAGCGTAAATGTCCCGACATATTTGCACGACAACTTATGGTGCGACAGAAAGATAAAAAGTCTACAGTGCGACCCCTGCCTTAGTTCTTTGTGGCTTGCATTCTTTTGAACAGAAAGTTGTGCCTTTCCAAGACCAGCATTTAAAAGTTTAGTAAGCCTGGCCCTTCAGGGAGTAACATTTTCATCTTGTCTGGGCAAGACACAGACGTTGTGTGTCCAGGTCTCCTTGAGGGTAAAAGATGCTTTGGCTGGAACATATCCAGTCATCTTTTGCCTCTTAGGGGGCAGTTGTGCGAGAAGAGCACATCCCTGGAAATCTTCTTCTGCAAAGGAAGAGTAAATTCAACTAATTTAAAAAGGGAACAGTGAAGTTGATTTCTCGTTTGAAAAGGCAACTCGCTTTCAGTTACATTCTATAACACCTCAAATAAATGCCCAGGTGCTTTGAGTTTTCTTTGGTGAAATATAAAATCACACGGTAGATATAAAATTCAATCTTCTCAGCAAATTCAATGTTTAGGTAAGGAGTTTAAAGCTTCCTACTGAAAAATGAAAAGAAGGCACGGTATGATGTGGGAGCTGGCAGGAGAACAGTGACCAAAAGAATGACAGAAGGCGAGAGAAGGGGAAAAGGAAGTAGCCTCTAAGTCTTCCATCCAGGCGTTCAGTTAGTAAGAGCAGAACACAAAAAACAGTGCATTAAAAAATAGGAAAAAAAGCTGTTTTTTCACGCTTCCAACTAAGTGAATGCCTGGAAGAGGTTAAAAAAAAAGGGATAACAAATTACATTTTTGTTGACGAGGTATGTACTAAATATTAAGTACATCTGGGAATGGGCTAGAGTGGTGGTTGTGTAGGGTGGGGTTGCTAACAAAGATGGGGCTTAAGGCGGGGGTAAACGTGAATTTAAGTAAAATTTTGGTAAGTTTAAAGAGAGGTTGAAAGGGAAAAAAGGGTTATGGAACACCACCAGACAGTTGCCCGACCGCACAATGGCACCCCAGGTTGTTGGGCAACTGTTTGGAGTGTATCTACCAATTTTTAATTTCAAACTATAATTTTAAAACAAAAACAAATCTTCAAAATTTCCTATTCCATCAATTTTACTAATCCTTTGAGAAAAACTATTTCTCTCCAAATATACCTAAAAATCACCAAGAAATGTACAAAACAACCAAAAACATGGATATGTGAGATGAGCAGAGAGATTCTTGATTGCTTGAAACGTAGACAAGATATTTCCATTAAAAACATAACACCCAGCCAAAATACGGCTTTCATGTTTACCCCCGCTTTAATATAAAAGAGATGGGTTTCTACAGGGGTGTTATGAGATGTACAGCCCTTTCTATAGAGAGCTGAGAGGTGTACTAGGCACCAAATACTTTTATTTCACTCCAGAGTAGGATGTAATTTATCAAGTGTGTCTAAGGGGTTTCTGCAGAGTAGAGGGATCAGTAAGAATAGTGTGGCATACTGGGATGGGACTGTTGTCACAACACAGACAGGGCTTACTACAGATTGGAAGGGTGGTAAGAAGGGTATGGCTTGCTAGGATGGGAAAGAGAAAGGGTTACTACAGGGTATGGGGATAGGTAAGAGGAGGGGTTTACTAGGGTTGATTGCTATGAGAGAGGCAGGGGTTACTACAGAGTAGGGGCATTAGTAAGAGGGGTGTGGCCTACTGGGGTTTATTTTGATAAGAGAGACATGGGTTACTACAGAGTAGGGGGTTGATAAGAGCTGTGGCTTCCTAGGGTTGATTGCTATAAGAGAGGCAGGGGTTACTACAGAGTAGGGGCATTAGTAAAAGGGGTGAGGGCTTACTAGGGTTCATTGATATAAGAGAGACAGGGGTTTTAACTGAGAAGGGGCATTATTAGTAAGAGGGGTGCGGCCCACTAGGGTTTATTTTTATAGAAGATGCAGGGGTTACTTCAGAGTAGGGGCATTAGTAAGATGGGTGTCGCTCTTGTAGGGCAATCTCTGTTGTAAGAGAGGCAGGGCCTACTGCAGAATAGTGGGGTGGTAAGAAGGGAGTGGCCTACTAGGGTGGGGCTGTGATAAGAGCAATGGGCTACTTCACTAAGCTGCGGTTGTTACAATATAGAGACAGTATTTACTACAGAGTAGGGGTGTTGATAAGGAGGGTGCAGCTTGCTAAAGTACAGTTTTATGGGAAAGAAATGGGGATTACTACAGAGTAGCCATATCGGTAAGAGAGATGTGGTTACTTGGGTTGATTGTTATAATAGAGACAGAGGTTAGTACAGGGTTGGTATAGATAGGAAGGGTGTGGCTCCCTAGGGTGTGGTTGTCATAAGAGAGTAGCGGTCGGTACGAGGTTATGTTCCCTAGAGAGGGGTTTTCACACGAGTCCCAACTTACCACAGAGCAGAAGCCATAACACCAGAGTTATGGCTGTCACACATGGTTGTTCTCGTTTACTTCATGATTTATTTATCTGTCATGACCTTAATTGTGGCTTTTTTCCAAAAGTTTGAAAAATACATAGTCTCTTTGCAGGCTATCTTGCACAAAGGGCAAACATTGCATACTTGTATTAGACTGAAAAAAAATTGGCTCAGGATGAAACATTATCACATTTTTGACCACCTGAAACTCTCATAAAAGGCAGAATGAAGTGCAAAAGTAATACCATCCCACAAAAACTGTACAGACTAAAAGGAAAAAAATAGCAAAGTAAAGCATGGCATAAAATATTCATGATGATGATAAACTTATGGCAAATAGATTTCCATATGCAAAGAATAAACATTTTAAAACACTAACATACCTTTCAGCATGAGTGCCCCTTGCTTGTGAACATGTCTTTGGCAGATGAGTTGACTCAAATAAAGGTCTCTAACCTGAATGAAAAAAAATTTAATCAACAGGTGAATATCTTGTGCTACCCAATGCTAACAGTATTTAATGATAAACCAACATCTTTTGTGTATACATGCAGCTTTCAATGCCTACAACATCAAACAACATCCAAAACAAAATAATTCGACTTACATGGCATTGGGCTAGCATTGACAACATTCGTTTCATGTTTCCTTTATTGACGTTGATTTTTATGGCTCCTGGATTCCAATCGACTTGTTTCTTTGTTTTCTTCCCCTGGCACAATACAATGAGGCAGAACCTCTGCCAATACACTATTGGGTTTATTTGTGAATCCTAGATTTCTTTTACTCTTGGGCCACAACTTTAGCATAGACGTTGTAAGCCATACAACATGGCGACTTTCCTTACATGGCAGACATCCTCTGTTTGATTGCTTCCTGTTCATAAATGGCGAAGGAAAACTATCAAATATACATAGAGTGCACACTATATATTCTCAAAGAACATCAAGGAAGCATCTACCGCAGCCTGTCTCTGCAGTTTGCAATGATGCAGTACGATGATTGAATACAATCGGAAAGTATGTCTTATCTGTATTACAGAAAATGGCGCTGGTACAGTGCTCGCCTGCAATGCATTTTGGTTTAGTTTGTGGTCCTTTAAAAGAAGTTTTCCAAACAAGGCCAGCTTACCCTTATTATAATTCCACCTGGGACACTTCAATAGTTCTTAGTTACGTTAAGACACTTCATCCTCCTAAGGAGATCAGTG
>OZ026602.1:28840176-28855176 GCA_964020085.1 Micromussa lordhowensis | reverse complement strand
TCTTTGTAATGGATTTCTTAAAGGTTGTTTTTTCAGTTTTCCACAGCGTTCGCAGTGGGTGTCATTTTGACCAAGTGAAAGGTTTTCAAAGATGCTTTAAAGTTGTAAATTTATATTGATTGAAGCTTACACGGCGCCAACACGATGACCGCCCAGCCATTTGGCAAGTGTCCAGGAAGCAAAATAAGCTTTATGAGCCCTATTTAAGGAATATAAAGTTCCTTCGCGGAATAAATGAGCCCCATTTGGGGAATGAAAAGCCCGTTACGGGAATTATTCAGCCCCATTTGGGGATTGCAAAGCCCACTGCGGGATTAAATATGCCCTGTTTACGAAATGAATTTGGCAGAAGATACACGTATTTCACTGCACAAGTGAAAACACCTATCACTGGTCAAACATGTACAAAAGCTGTGGCGATTTTATACAGAAAGAAACCTAGAACTAGTGTTCTTCTTGAAATGTATTATCCTAGCATTGGTTTTAACAGACCTTTTAATACAGTTGAGAGGTTTCATGTGGGAGTTTCTAATATTGGCGTAGCGCCATCATTCAGAGAATTCCATAAACACTCACAGGGTAAACCCGTCTAAAATTCCGGTAAAAAAGATAATGAATTCTATGAAAAAGAGAAAAGCCAGATGCAAGCTAAATTGCATTCTTACATGTAAGAAATACACCCCTAAATCTTCACGATTATACAGCTTTGCCACTGACTTTAAATTATGGTATGTGATGTATTTACACAGATGCAACTGTTTTTTTACTAAGTTTGCCACTTTTACAAGACTAACAACAAAGAAGCTGTTACAAAAAAGGAAAGCAAACTAGTTTCTGTTGTTCAGATAAAGTTTGACACTTGACTTCCCTCACCAAGTTCAAAAGATATTCCTTATCAAGAATTAATCTTGACAGATCTTTTCATACAGATGAGAGGTTTGATGTGAGAGTTTCCATCGTTGGCGTAGCGCCATCATTCAGAGAATTCCATGAACACTTTCTGGAGAAACATTCCAAGTTAGTTAAAGTGAAACGAGGTAGAGACCGAGAGCCATTTGGAATTCCAGTAAAAAATATAATAAATTCTATGAAAAGAGAAAAGCCAGATGCAAGCTTAAGTTCATTCTTAAGAAATACACCCCTAAATCTTCAAGATTATACAGCTTTGCCACTGCATGACTTTAAATTATGGTATGTGACATATTTACACAGATGCAACTGTTTTTTTACTAAATTTGCTGCTCCTAAAACATTAACCACTAAGAAGCTGTCACAAAAAAAGAAAGCAAACTAGTTGCTGTTGTTCAGATGAAGTTCAAAACTCGACTTCCCTAACCAAAAGATATTCTGTATCAAGAATTAATCTTTTGAGATCAGGTGATGTTGAATTAAATCCAGGGCCTGAACAAAATGTGCGCAATCACAACAAATTGTCAGTAGATTCTACAACATTGCTTAACTTTCGATCATGACAGCTAGGATTGAGAGCTCTTGATGTTGGTGGTTCAGGTGACTGCTTTTTTAGGGCAGCATCGCATCAATTGTATGGTAATCCGAATAATCACTTTCACATCAGACAAGCTGCTGTTCAGTACCTAAGGCATAACCCTGAACGTTTCATTGAAAGCAATACTCAGAATTCGTGGAATGGTTACTTGACAATCATGTCAATGCAAGGTACGTGGTGTGATGTATTAACTGTGCAAGCAGTTGTAGAATCACTAAATATACAAATTTATATTGTAGAATCTCATGTAAATTTTGGACAGGTTACTTTGATACAGCCACATCATTCATCACAGCAGACACGAAGAACAATATATATAGGTCATGTTAATGAAGTACATTATGTATCGACAGTACCAAATAATAGCTCTTGCTCACGAAATGAGCACTATGACAGTAACTGTTATAATTTCAATAATTTCACCGAACAAAATGTTCTTTCTGAACAAGTACATAATAGTGGTCGAAAAAGAAAACACAATTCCAATGTGAAGAATATTGGGATAAGTACTGAGGGCAGTGAAAACAATGAAAAGCAAAGTTCAGCGACTAAACAAAATGAAACTAATGACGAGAAACAGAAATGGAATTCTTACATGAAAAATTACAGGCTTACCAGAAAGGCTAGTAAAAAGAATCAAGTGTATGATTGTGACAATGAAAGGCAAAAATCAACCACTAAACAGAATAAAAAACCTGAATGTCAAAAACCAAAAAGGGAAAAAGTACAAAGTAATCCTGCCTTAATTTCAAAGTTTCATAACATTGTTTCCCAGGGCCCATTATATATTTGTAGTTGTTGTGATCAGCTGTGGTATAAACACAGTGTTTCTCCAGCTGCTAAAATAAGAAAGTCTAACCCTGCTGCTGAAAAATATCTTTTAAACTCAAAAAGTGTTGACAATAAAGAGTGGCTATGTAGAACATGTCATAATCACTTAGCAAAGGATAAAGTTCCACCTATGGCTGTTTTAAATGGAATGAAATTCCCTCAAAAACCACACTTTTTTGACCTCAATGAATTGGAATGCAGGCTTATAGCTCCACGCCTTGCTTTTAAAAAATTAATGCAAGCTCCAAGAGAAAGACAGCTTAAAATACATGGAAATGTTGTGAATGTGCCAGCAGAAGTGTCTGATACTGCCAATATGTTACCAAGGTTACCTAATGATACTGGTACAATCAAAGTCAATTTGAAGAGAAAATTGCAATACAAAAGTTCAGCGTTGTCTCAATATTAGACCACATCAAGTTGTTCAAGCAGCCAACTGGCTCATTAATAACAGTAGCCTCTACAGACAGGAAGGAATAACACTAAATCAAGATTGGGGACTACAATGTACTGCAAACTGTTTATTAGATGATATAGATACTGAAAATCCAAGTGAACAATTACAGGAAACAGAAACCAGCAGTAGCAATAAGCAAAATGGAAATGACGGCACTGTTAGTGATGATCAGTGGACTGAAGATGAAGCAGAAACACCTGCTGGTGTTATTGACACCATGTTGGCCAACACACATTATTCTGAAGACAGTCAGAGTCTCAACATATTTTAAAAGTTGCCCCAGGAGAGGGAACCAAACCCTTAAGTATATTCAGAGATCAATATTCGGAAGAGTTAGCATATCCTGGTATATTCCTTGGTCAAGGTCGACCAGAAAATAAAGATAGACTAGCTAATGTTCATTATAGTGACATTTGTAAATCTGAACTAAGACGATCAGATAGGAGAGCTGCTATGTGTGTTGAAAATTTACAAATTTTTATTCAAAACAAAAAAGCTTCAAATGAAAATTCTATTAGGAAAATCACAAGTTGCACTTAGGAAGTGCAAGGAAAATAACAAATCTTCAAATGCAGGGCAGTTGAAATGTGAAGGAGCAATTGAACACTTGATTCATCTTGATGAAGGATTCCAATTCTTGAGAGCATTAAGAGGTAGTCCACCATATTTCGAAAAAGCTAAGAAAGACTTGTTCGCAATGATAAGACAATTAGGACCAGCTTCTATATTTTGTAGCTTTTCTTCAGCAGAAACACAGTGGATGCATTTCCTACGAATACTTGGTCAGGTAGTAGATCACAAAGACTACACTACCACTGAGCTTGAAAATATGACCTGGGATGAGAAATGCAGGTTAATTCAAAGTGATCCAGTAACATGTGCAAGGCATTTTGATTATCAAATAAGTCAATTTCTCACAAACTTCTTTTTTGATAAAGCTCAACCATTAGGGAAAATTTCTGATTGGTTCTACAGAGTAGAATACCAGCAACGGGGTTCACCCCACATACACATGCTGATCTGGCTTGAAAGTGCACCAGTATTTGGAGTTGATGATGATGCTGTTGTTACAGATTTTATTGATAACATAATTAGTTGTCAGTGGCCAATTGATAATCAAGAATTACATCAGCTTGTGAAAAGACAAATCCACAGACATTGTCACACTTGTAAGAAGAAATCAAAGAATGAATGTCGATTCAAATACCCACAACCTCCTATGAGAGCAACTGAAATTCTTTATCCTTTAGAAGGAGACATACCACAAAATAAAACAGTACAAAGACACTTGGAAAACAATCAACAAACAATTAAATGATATGAAAGAGGGTGAATCTATAACCTTTGAGCAACTGCTTGTCAAGTTAAAAGTTACTGAAAAATGAATATCGATTGGCTGTCAGGTCATCTTTAAATGCACCAACTGTGTTTTTGAAAAGAAAACCAAACGAGTTAAGAATAAACAACTATAATCCTGCTTGCCACGAGGCTTGGAGAGCAAATATGGAAATCCAGTTTGTCCTTGATGTGTATGCATGTGCCATGTATATAGTTTCATATATTTCCAAAGCACAAAAAGGAATGAGCCAACTCTTACGACAAGCATGTGATGAAGCCAGAAAAGGAAATTCTAACATAAAACAACAAGTCAGAGACATTGGAAACAAATTTTTAAACAGTGTTGTGATAAGTGCACAAGAAGCTGTTTACATTGTTTTGCAGCTTCCTATGAAGAAGTGTTCTCGTCAAGTAATATTTATAAATACCAGTCCTCCTAATGAAAGAGTGCAACTTTTAAAACCAATACATGATATTCAAGAAATGGATGACAATTGTGAAGATGTATACACCAATGGTCTTTTGCAAGGTATGGAAAGCGCCCTTCGAGTCTTGAACACTTAACTTTGGCAGATTGGGCTGCATGGTATGACTCAGGAGGAAAACCCTATATAAAAAAATCATTTACAAAGGATGCTGATAACCTTCCATTAGAAACAGCTGATAGTGACGAAAATGATGATGACCTTCTTGATTGTAATGCTATTGATAGCAAAAAAAGCAAAAAAGATTAAAAGCCAGAATTATTAGAAGTGTTTGGTATATCTGTGAAAAAAAAAAAAAAAAAAAAAACAGAAAAACACTGCCGTGAACTAATAATGCTCTTTACATCGTGGAGAAACGAAGACACTGATTTGTTGGCTAATTTTTCCTTTTACCAAGAACGTTATTTAAATGTAAAAGATTGTATAGATGAGCAAATGAAATTATATGCTGTTTCCAGTGACAACTTGGATAAAATCCAGGAACACTTGAATGAGATTGATGATGATAATGATAACTTTGACTCAGTAGCACCATTCACACAAAACATAGAGTACCAGGATGAGGCTGAGGGTCTTCAAGATTTGCATCCTGATCTCAATGAAAGCTATGATCTAGCAGAAGATGTACATGTAGGAATTCCTTCAGTAGTTGAAAGTACTGAACCACTGGTACTAAATGAATTACAAGACCAAGAGTACAGACAGTTAGTGCAAACACTTAACCAAAAGCAAAAAGAATTTTTTTATCATATCTTGCATCTTGTTAAAACAACGGACAAACCATTCTATTATTTCCTCTCTGGAGGTGCTGGGGTAGGTAAATCCCATCTTATCAAATCACTGTATCACGCAGCACTGAAATATTACAACTCCAGAGCTGGTGAAGACTTTAATGAGGTTAAAATACTGTTGCTACAAGCAATTGCAAAAAGAGTTGAGACACTCACTGTAAAACACCCTATAATGCGTGACATAGACGTCAGCACATTCTAACCCCCCCTCCCCCCATGCAAAGTTGTTTTCATCTTGATCTAGCATTGAAACTAAAGGGTATCAACATTGCAATGGGGGGAGGGGGAGAAGGGGCATTGCGACTTCTCTTTAGGTTTGGAAATAGGGTTTTAGCAGGAAGAGGTGAAATTTCGAGTGAATGTCTCAACCTTTTTGCAACTGCTTGTAGCACCTACTGGAAAAGCTGCTTATGGTATAAAAGGTAATACAATACACAGTACCTTGGCAATCCCAGCAAGCCAATCTCTAAAGATTTACAAACCTCTTGACTCGAGTAGACTTAACACTCTAAGATGTAAACTTCGAGCTGTCAAACTAATATTTTTGGATGAAATTTCAATGGTTGGTAATACTATGTTTAATTAATGTACAAATAAATAACAGATTAAAAGATATTATGGGCAGTAAAGAACCATTTGGAGGTGTAAGCATCTTAGTTCTAGGTGATTTATTTCAGCTGGAGCCTGTTATGGATGCCTATGTGTTTAAAGATATGAAAAATTCGGAATATGGAGCTCTTGCCCCTAACCTGTGGCATGAACTTTTTACAATGTTTGAATTAGATGAAATTATGAGACAGAGAGAGAGTAAAGAATTTGCACAACTCCTCAACAGGTTAAGAGAAGGTAATCATAATTCAGAAGACATTGCAAAACTTAAACAGAGCTGTATTTCAGAAAATTCTACACTTTACCCAATCGATATTCCCCATTTGTTCATACAGAATTCAAAAGTTGATGAGTTTAACAATAGAGTTCACATGGCTGCAACTGGTGACAAGTATACAATTAAAGCCTTAGATGGGGTTGTTGGAGCTAACTCTGCAAAACTCAGAGATAAGATTTTGAAACAAGTTCCACTTGATCCTAGGAAAACCAAGCAATTGGCTTTCAACCTTCAACTTGCTGAAGGTGAAAGAACAGAACTTGCAGTGAATTTGAGGACTGATGATGGCATGTCAAATGATGCTGCTAATATTATAAGGAAGATACAATTACATGACAGAAACAGGCCTTCTGGTATAATATGAGTAGAATTTGACCATGCACATGTAGGAGAAAAAACTAGACATGATTATAGGCACTTATTTGTACAAGGTATTAAATGCACATGGACTCCTATCAAACCTTTTACTACACAGTTTGCAGTTGGAAGAAACAGAAATGCTCAGGTTGTAAGAAAGCAGTTTCCACTGAGACCTGCAGCTGCTAAAACCATTCACAGATCACAAGGTGATACGGAGACAAAAATAGTGGTCAACTTTAGCACTAGGAGAACCATACCTCACATACATTATGTAGGATTAAGCAGGGTAACAACCATTGAAGGACTTTATATCACTGACCTTTGCGAAAGCAAGATAGCTGTCAACTCTGATGTGAAAGCTGAAATGCAAAGTTTACGAAACGAAAAGCAACTTAAGCTTTCTGTTACTCCTATCTACGAAAAAGACAAAACTACTTTTAAAGTATGCTTCCTTAACTCAAGGTCATTGCACAAACATATTGAAGACATCCGCAAAGGTTGAAACTTTTTGAGCGTTGATATCAACATTTTCAGTGAAACAAGGCTAAGCCATATAGACAAAGATTGTGACTATGCAATAAATAAATATACTTTATTTAGAAATGACAACCAATCTGCAATTCTCAACATAAGACCTTATGGTGGTACAGCAGTGTACAGCAGAATACCTTTTGTTGCTGGATACCCACTTTGCCAAAACACTTATGGAGTTGAGTCCATAAGTGTCCATAATTCCTCTTGTTACCATAGTAGGTGTCTATCGGTCACAAAAAGTTCCAATTGGTCTATTGCACAGTGCACTAAAGCAAGTTCTTAGCCTCCATAGTTCTAACTTTAATATATTTATTGGCGACTTTAATGTCAACTGGTTAAATGAAAAAGAAAAACTTCCTCTGCAAAATTTGTTCATGGAAGAGAACAATTACAGGCAATTAGTATCATTGTTTACTACTGATAACAGGACTACTATTGATCATATCTATACTAATCTACCACAATCACAAGTTAGTGGTATTGAAATTTTAGAGACATATTTCTCTGACCATAAAGGAATTTGCCTAGAAACTACCTTCCCTTGATCATAAAATACAACCAACCTTTATAATTGATATTTCTCAACATAATACTATTTGCAATGTGCAATAAATTATCATTTAAACAGAACAAAAAGTTTGTATGCATCATCTTTTTTTTTCTTACTCTTGTAAACCAAAATGACATAATTGACTTGGTGTGATAAATATTAAAGCAACCCAAATTCCATGACACAGTAAAAGCGATAAAGAAAAATATCAACATAATTATTTACAAGTACTACTTACTGTATACTTATGTAAGTATTACAGCACCATAATAGAAGCATTTGTACATGTATATGTTAGCATTATATGTCTGCAACCATCTTTCACGGCCAAAAATGCCAACAACAAGCATCATATACTGTACTTGTTTGGCAATTAGTAAAATCTACTTAAAACTATATTGCATGGTGCTCCTTTCCTGAACATGACAATGTATACTGAATTTCAATGTCTTGGTAAGTATAAATTCCATAACATAAAGTACTTGGGGGATGGATTGGAGATAATTAAGATATAGATATAATTTATTGAATCTTCATAGTGCTCTTTTTCTCTCTCAACAGTAATGGCTGAAAACCTGTCACATTCTGACACATTACAAGGATACATCCATAATGTATCACCAGTATACCATGACAAGTATTTCGAGTTCCAGATCCAAGCTGAAAGTGAAACTGTCAGAGCAGTCTGTTTCTCCCCAAGAAAAAGGAAACAATTTGCTGCTTATAACCAGAACAACAGTCCTGTTAAATTAAAGAGGTTTAAAATTGACACTACATCAAATGCCAAAGATGTCCTCATAGGAGATGATGTTTTCGTTGAAGATTGTCCCAATATCAACTTTCAGAAATCAGAATTGCCTTCAACAATGAATATTGCAGTCGCAAAAACTGTTCGTGTAGGTCAACATGTTACAGTAAAGGCTAAAGTAGCTAACCTTACTGAAGTAAAGAAAGACAACTCTGGAAGGTTCAACATGGTACATGCAGTACTTGTAGACCCATCAAGTTCTATAAAACGGATCCTTTGGGAAAGTTTTGTGAGCAGTGTAGTAGCTGGAAGCACCTATATATTCAGCAACCAAACTGTTCGTAAAGACAAGTTCACCGATCAAATATATCTCAATACAGCACAGTCTGGAACAGTAGTAAACATAACAGATGACTTCCAAGAAATACTTGCAGTTGCTCCACAACCACCAGCAGAATATCTTGCCACAACTGCAGCTGGAGAAATCATTGGAGTAGAATCTGTTACAAAATACTTGTCCTGTTACAAGTGCAACAAAAAAATTCAACCAACAAAATCAGTTATTACGGAATGCCAAAACTGTCATCTGAAACAAAAAGTAGCAGCCACTAAAATGCATTGGTATGCCACTGTATTGTTCAAGAGTGATAACAACGAAGACTTTAAACTTACAGTCTTGGATACAGCAGTTACAGAAATCAGTTCTTTTAAAAAAGAATTTACTGAGCTCATCGAGGATGACATAACAACAAATTTTCTTACCCTTCCATCTGTGATCACAGTTACATTCAACAGTAAGACAAAGATTGTAACAAAAATTACAATCAAGTAACCTGAGCATCTTCACATCTAACTTTTAAACTACTCCATTGATGGAAAAAGAACTTATTTTCACAGACAATAACATTTTTAAGTTGCGTTGGCACATGGATTACAGTTAATTTTTTTATCTAGTTATAGCCTGGAAATTGTTATTACCCACTTGGGTTGTACATGTTTGGTTTCAGTTACTGTTATTAAGTACCTATTAGTTATAATAAATACAAAAATAACTCTTTAACTTACCATATCATAAGCAATAAATATAGACATGACATTCATAGAATTAAGTGCTGGTTATAGGCTTAACAATTATGTTATCCGTTTATATTGTAACCTTCCAAATGTTCTTGTTCACCCAACAGTTGTTTTTAAAGCCATAATAATGATAGTTAACTGCCTGTTGCGGTTGTTTATATTGTAAAGCTGTATACACTCAATGAAGTACATGATTCATTTCGTAGTTCCTGATATCAGACAAAAATGGAATTGCTCCTATTACAACTATACACATCCTCTTCCCACTGAACTGTGAGTGGAACAATACCATACCTTACGCCTAAAAACAGCAGTACCTTACAGTTGTTCGCTTATATGCAGGAAGCATTTAACAAAAATACTCCTAGGCAAATGCTATCTTCAGTACAATGCCTATACCAGCAGACACAAGTACCCATTGGGTACCTATTTTTCTTGGTTGTCATATCCAAATCTAGACCTTTACGTTTTCTGGTGACCTTGGGTTCTGGAAATTTTTCAAGCCCAACCTTGTTAGAACAAATGTTGCCTTTACTGAAGTTAGATTTTGAACCTTTTATCTGGGAGACATTATTATCGACAGTGACCACATTATCATGATTGCTGCAATTAAGGGGAGTTTCAGCTTGAACGCCAGATTTGAGATGTTTTCTTTTCTTAGCGGGCATGCTGGCTTCAATATGTTCATTATCTGCTTTACATGATTGAGATTCACAAACCACATTGGTTACTTCATGTATGTGACCGTGAAAGGCAAAACGGACACTAACGGTTATCCGTTCCAAGAGGTTAACCATTCATTATCCGTTCGTTATCCGTTCGAACGCCTAAAAAAATTCGTTCAAAGCGTTCGACAAGCCGTTCGAACAGTTCTGACATCCATTCGAAGTTATTGCAACATCCGTTTGAATGGTTCTCGCTTCCGTTCGAACGGTTTTCGCATCCGTTCGAACAGTTCTTGCATCCGTTCGAACGGTTTTTGCATCCGTTCGAACGGTTATTGCAGCCGTTTGCCACATAAAAAATGTTCGTTCGAAAACTTGAAACAGCGTTCGAAATGTTTCAACATCTATTTTCGTCGTACAAGATATAAAAATCGGTCAGTACAAAATGCAGACTGCAGACCGGGTACAAAATGCAGATTGAGCTTAAAATGCAGACTGACAAGAGAAACTGCTTTTTTTGCGTCAGAAACGAGATAACACTTGAATAAGTTACCTATTGTCACGCATGCAATAACCTTACAATGTCATCTCCCATAAATAGCACTATAACTCTCGCTTTTTTTTTCAGAAATGTTATTTTACCGCATGGTTCGGTACTTTTTTATTTCTAGTTGTGGAAAGATCAAAAGATATAACGCATGTGAAACTTCTCCCAAGTGTAGCGGCGAAAATTTTGGACTTTTGCGAATGTAAATGCGAATAGTTTATTTCTTGTTTACATGCGAGATTCACGACACTCGTCATTTGCGTTGTGCGTAATTCTGCGTATATTTTGTCTAAACTAATTCGCAAGCTGTCCCAAGTATTTTAAATTTTGTTTTCCACTTAAACTGTTTGCTCGTTACAAAATGGTGAATTTGAGCGATTTGGTGGGTTTTGCTTTGACTCTTACTGCACGTTGTAAGGAGTCAAGGGTGGAACTGGAAGGCTCATTTTCGACCGCCCAGCGCCAAGCAGATTTTCACACAGATGAATCGCCCGGCTTCCAAATCGAATACCAGATAAACTGAAAGGTTGATGCTTCTTCTCGTGGCATTCACTCGAAGATCCATTTAAAATCCAAGTGCTAACGGCCAAATAATTTCCCAGAAATACAGCTTTCGAAGCGACCAGCATCCACGGATTTCGTGTGCTAAGAGCAACAGTCACGCTGTTTTTTCCATGTTGATTGGATGCATTCCTTACCATCATCCAATCAGCGTGAAGTAACAGCGTGACTGCGGATGAGCTTTCAGAATGTCACAAACGCAAGTCGCTAGTCGCTCGAATGCTTAATTTATAGCAAAGAGCATTCAAACATCTAACACATGGCCAGAAATCGAGGACAACATGGCGATCAAGCATGCACGCTGGTGCATTTTAATGGCCTTTAAAAATGGTGAAACTATAAAAGCTCAAAGGGAAGAAAGAAAGAAAATTCAAGTGTATGTTCAGTAAAATGAGATCTTACCCTTCTCCCAGCATCTAAAGATTGAAAATACGACCACTCGCTCAAGTTCTATGATTTTGGTGGGCTGATAACAACGCCAAGTTCTGTCATTAGACATCGAGCAGGAGGTGCTTTCCCTCCATATGTTTGTCTTTAACTTCACTGAAATGCGTTCCTTTGGCTCCAAGTTAAGGGCACTCATCGCAGAAATCGCAAGCTTCCCAACCTCTTGATCGGTAAAGTGGGCATGCTTCTTCCAATTTCAAGGCTTTTCAAGGCTAAAATCCATTAATAGGGACTGTCATTTTTGGCTGGAAGAAAGCCTAAATTAGGATCGCTTTTCTGAGCCAATTCTAAGCAATATGGCCAAAGCAGAGACCGATTTCTACTGCTTTTATGAGAAACTCGCTTTCCCTCGGCCGCCATTTGCAATAACAGAGTGGTTGCCAAGCTATTCTAAAGGCAGAAGGCGCTGACCGAATAAAAACGTGGTCTCAGATAAACAAAGCAGGCCAGCGGAGCTGATGGAAATATCGTGAGAAATGTTTATAGTTTGGGGAATTTCCGTTACACCCCGGAAAGGTTTCTTATTTAAGGTTAAATTTATTAAAGATTTCGATCCATTCGCTTTGTATCGTATTGTTTAAAGCACAGTGTCTGATATTGGCCCTTTTGAATCATTTTTGAAATGGGAGTTATCAATTGAAAGTCCCTCATTAGCATATGCTGCCAAAGCAGTAACTAGGAATGTGCTCTTCGCTGTAGACATTCCCTATCCTCTTCTAAAAGCCTGGCATGAGTTTTTAAGCAAGGCAGCCAGGCAAAACATTAGTCAATCCACTGGTACTTCAGTTGATCAGGGCCCATCCACATCTGGGACAAGTGATGAAGTACCACCATACACATACACATACACTGATTTGCTGGAATTTTCTATCCCTGGAAATTCCTTTGGCATCAGGGAGGACCCCACTACAAGAGCAGAAATTCATCAAAATCTTCAGAGATTAGCTGGAGCAGTTTGCAGTGAATACAAGATGGTAAAGGGTGGCAGGCAAAGTCAGGAAGTGAACAAAAAGTGCAAGAGGTTTCACATTTATGAAGGACAGACGGTTGACTTGATGGCATTACAAATGCAGAATGAGCTTATCCAAGATGAACTTCAAGAGTGAAAAAAAAGCTATAGTGATTTAGAGTCAGAACTTAAAAAACTTTTTCAGGAGATGCAGGTTGCAATCCAAGAAAAAGACAAAACAATTGAGAATCTACAAACAGTCAATGAAGACCTCTCAAGTTATGTGAGTACTCTTGAAAATCTTGCTTACAAAGGGAAAGACATTTCCGAAGTATCAAAGAAATCAAGAACCTTAAAATCATTTTTATCAAGAGCACAGTCAGCCCTCTGGTTTGCCACCTCGTTTGGACTTGAAGTCAAGAGTATCACAGTCAGGGAAACAAAGTCAGGCGAATCACATACTGTGACAGATGGAAAAACCCCAGAAGCACCAGCTGGCCAAGAAAGAAGACAAACCAGTGGGTTTGAAGCTCTTTCTATAGACAATAAGTCAAATGTTGAGAAGGTTCTTTTTCTCCTTGACAAATTTTGTGTTGGGGACTCTTTTTTCCATGAGCTAACAATGACCATCAATGGCTTGCCAAAGTCTTACCTTGTCAAGCAAAGGCGAGATCAACTGAATAATATCTGCCATATTACACAAACTCCTGGTACCGCAGACGGGGCACAGGTGTTATTCAGTGATCTCCTCAAAGAAAGGCTAAAGGATTACTTGGCAAGCCACCCAGATGGTTATGAAGACACCATTAGAATCAAAATTTCTGGGGATGGGGCAAGAATGACCCGAAATTCTAGCTTCATATTAATGAGCTTTGCCCTTCTGGACTTGGGAGATGATGTAATGGCAGCCAAAGGCAACCATACCATAGCTGTTGTTAAGGGCAAAGAGAATTACAAAACATTACATGAGTCCTTTGCAGATGTCTTCAATGAAATCAACAGGCTAAATAGTGAAAAGAAAATTAAAGTTGGTGATAGGGTGATTACTTTAGAGTTTTTTCTCGGGGGTGATTACAAATTTATTTTACTAATGATGGGTCTGAAAGGTGCCACATCCCATTATGCATGTGTTTGGTGCAAAGTACACAAAGATAACAGGTGGGACACCAGTTTTTCTTTGCATCATTATGAATCCTCAAATCTAAAGAGGACTATCAAAGAGATATCCGAGCTGGCAAAGCAAAAAGGGAAACAAAATTACTGTTGTGAACACACACCACTAGTTACAATAGAGCTTGATCATGTTATTCTTGATGAACTGCATCTTTTACTCAGGATTCTTGATGTGCTAATTGAAAATTTAATACGGGATGCATTAGACTGGGACCAAAGGAAAATAGAAATAAGAAAAAAGGCCAGCAAAAAAATACCCACCTTACAAATCTACAAACAACCATTCGATCATGTGTTATCTCCTTTGACATATGGGAGAAAACTAATGCTGATGGGAAAGGGTCTGGCCAATATGATTTCACTAGTCTTCTGGGCTCTGACAAAAAGAAATTGTTGAGGGAACTTCCAAGCAAACTCAATGGTGTCATCCAACCTGACACTGTGGAGGTAGTTAAGAATCTATGGGAAAAATTTGGGGAAATATACAGTACTGTAACCTGTACTGAACCTTCCACAGAAATGAGAAATGAATAATTTTCCAAAGCAAAGGAATGGGTAAATTTGTTTATTTCACTACGAGATAAAAGGGTGGGGTACAAAAGGGCAAATGTGACACCTTACATGCATGCAATGGTTTATCACATTCCCAGGTTCCTAGAAGATTATCAAACCATCAAACTCTTTACTAGACAAGGTGTAGAAAAAAATAATGATATGGCTAGAGCTATTGTTCTTAGGAAATCAAACAACTGGGATGCTCCCACAGATATTTTAAGGCTTGAATCAAGGCAGTGAGAACTGCGAGATAGCGAGCACTCAAAGAGATCCTACACTAAGAAAAATTCCAAATACTGGGAGGAAGATGTAAGGGAAACAAGAAAAAACAAAAGACAAAAGAACAACTAGATCAAAGGATATTATCATTAGTTAATTATAGTGTACATAACTTAAAAATCTCAATTAAAAATAAGCACATGTACGTGTAGATTAGCTAGCATATACATATGGTTTTAACAACAGAGTTGATAATGTAAATTCACCACGGTACAGGGATTCTAAAAGCTGATGTTTCAAGCTTTAGCCCTTCATCATAT
>OZ026602.1:28832676-28835176 GCA_964020085.1 Micromussa lordhowensis | reverse complement strand
GAGGAACCGGTTAGAAGATCTCAACGAGAGAGGCGTCCACCCCTCTGGACACGGGACTATCAAATGGACACTTAAAGGGCTATTTGAAATTCTCATGAAGAACTGTACTTGACTTTCTTTTGTTTTTTTAGTTTTAGATTTCTTTGTCCTCTCTTAGAAGGGGATAGTGTAAGACTGGTACCGAGTATTGGAGTAGTGGCTACCAAGCTAGGCACGGTAGCCAAGTGTGTCTTTCAGAATTGTTGTACGGTTGTCGAGGCGGTTGGTCGGAAATAAAGTCGTTGCATCTTTTAGAGGTTTTGTCCCTTGTTCTTACACATAGCATATGTTTATTACCTGTGAGTTGTAAATATAAAAACAATATAAATTTGTATAAGCTTAAATAGATATGGATTTCTATGAATAAACAATTTGAGATATATAATAAGATTCAACTCTTCATTTCTTTACATTAGCGTCAGGACAGGCTACATGCTACTTTACAAAAACAAATACTTAAGTTTTCTGGCCTGTACCGAGGGACGGGTACAATTGACTCTCTTGTCAAGGTATGCGTTCTTGGACTCCAAGATAAGAACAATCTCACCTTCACAGGAAAGTCAATTTTAACACCATCACCTATGCTATCAATGATCATGTTCCACTGGTCAGGGAAGCAGCACCGTTGAAAATCAGCCCTTTCTAAAATAATCCACCCACTATCATTGCTTTTCTGTCCTTTATTTTTAAACAGGAAATTAAAGTGAGCATGCTTGAAAGCAATGACAGTGGGCAAAGTGCTCTTTGACTTCAGATGCTCTAAAATAGCACAGTGAAGAGCTTCACTTGCATCTTGAATTTCCTCCTCTGAAAGTATGGGGTTGAGAAATGACCTACAAATGAATAAAATTTTCCTAAGTTGTTAAAATCTACTTGTGAAATTAATCTTGAATGGCTAACCGACAAACTCATACAAAGTGACAGTTAAAAACAGCTACAATTGCAGCCATCAATTAGAAAAAAAAAAAGATAAAACGCTTTGGACCTTGAGAGTTTTTTGTTTTCATTCAAGCGAACATGGTTTTCATTTTAGAAAATGCAGGTCTCATTCAAATTTCGATTTATCAGCACCGTGACAAATCGTGAAAATGATAAACAAAATGATGGTAATTAGATTAGTATACGTACATTTGGAGTTTTCCACGCAAGGCGATTGTGAAAAGTTTAAAATGGACAAAAAATTGGCTGAAATAAATCGTGTTCATTATCTAAAGCACAACAGAAAAACGGTTCGTTTGATGAAAACATATTTTGATTACGTTTTTATTTTTAATACTTTCTTTACTTGAACAGTCGCTTCTTCTTTCGCAACATGTTACGGCACGTTACTGATTAGCTCAATTTCAGTCTCAAAATCTCAACAGATGAGCGACTTGATATCTGATCACTGAATTGCCAGCACGTAAGTTAAGGTGGATTATTTTTATTCATGAATTTTAAAGACCGACTCTGATTTTCATAAAATTCAAGGCCAGGATATTTCAAAAATAAATGAATCAGCTGAAAATGACGACTCTTCGTCTCAACTTGATAAATACTGAATGCGAAACTAGGTTGAACTACAATGAGAGGGCAGTCTATTACAAAAGCCACAATAATGTAGACTTACCCTTCTTCTTTTAACAAAAAAGCTTGTTATGTCGCGCTCTCTTCGTCCAGACATTTTCCTGAGGCTGGTGGGCTGTGCAACTATATCCAAAAATAGATGTGACGCGTTGCAACCGACTCAAATTACCAGGTGACCAACTTGATGAAGTCGAGTCGCAACAACAATACCAAATCATGCTGAATGCGCAATGACGCGAGACCTTGATCTCGAACTTGAGGGAAAAAGTACATTCAAGGCCATCAAAATAAATTTTAATTTTGTTTGAAAGGATCTTTCTTTAATTACTTCAATTTAGGCAGAAAGTAGCTGACCTCTCTGATCAAAGTAGCCAACGCTTTTCGTCGGACGTCGGTGCTTATTGGAATCCCTGCGTATTGTAAAGATTTGGCCACCAAACGAGATCTAACTCACGCGTAGCCCTACCTTCCCCGTAACCAACAATAAAATTACTTTTGCAAGTAATTCTATCTTTTGGTGCCTTTCCATGGGCTTGACTTTTTGCCGCTGCAAGAGCCTCCATGAGATCCATCTCGGGTAAATTATCACTGACTTGCTTGTCTCCGCTCCAGCTCACTTGCTCTTTCAAAATGACAGTGTTTTGTTTTTCCAGTTCAAGTCTAAGTGTGTTTAAGTCGAAAAGGCGGTATGTGATTTTCCTTGCCGAAGGACTCAAAATAGGTGCCCGCCAGTGTTGCTGGTTTCTGACAGCATGAGGTTGTGGGTCGTCGAGATTTTTAAGCAACTGCTTGAAGAACTTTGCTGGATCCATATTAAACTCCAAAGTCTGCCAATTTCCTGTGAAATGGCATAGCCTTTTTTAAATACCTGTTGAATTAAAATCTGTTTGGATAC